>APFE030954111.1:0-30283 GCA_000404065.3 Pinus taeda | reverse complement strand
AAAATTCTAAATAATAATAATAATTTAAATTTAAGAGATATAAATATGATATTATATGTAAGGCTATCTTAAATTGGGGTTTATGACGACTATGTGTGTGTGGGGGGTTTTGGAGGCTTTTAACTCTATAAACATTAAAATTAATCTAAAGTAATTATCAATTACTTTTTACATAAGAAGTAGGTATTAAGCATCAATGTTGCATATTACACTTGTTTATTTTGTTTTTAGAAATGAGATCTTTAATTTTTTCCTACGATTGAGTAGATTCATCCGCGATCTTAATGAACTCTAGCTAGGTTTGATTGGACACGGTTCTCATCAACAGAAACTTGAGTAATGCAAATAAAATCAAGAGGATTGTTAATATAACATAGATATGCAAGAGCGATTGGATAAGTAGAGGTTCTTGCAATTATCTAGATATGTTCCAACTATGCATGGAATCTCTTCTGAACTTCAAGGTTTAGCATTAATTTTGTCATGGTTCAGTTTGTCCTTTCACACAGTATTTATGTATTCACAAGTATGACAATGACGAGTTAAAATGGTTTAGGATGCGAAGTAAATGGTTGCCCTAAACATCAATCAATATTACGAAACATTACAACAATCTATACTAAATAATAAAAAATTACATATGTAAGACAATTAAAACCAAGTGAAAAGTTAATGCCTTAATTATTAAGTTTATAATATTAATACTAATAATCTAATTTTAAGGTTACATCTAAGTCATACGCAAAATTGGTATACGAAATCTCTTTGTTTGTTGGACAAGAGATGAAAACTTAGAAATTTAAAATAACTCGAAAAAAACCTTAACATAAACTTTTTCTAACTATAACTAACTAGATGTGGATCGTGTTACAATATTAGATAAACCAATTTCCATGTTAAGTCATCACCTATTTAATATTCTTCATATTTTTTTATTTCACATCAGAGAACATATATTTGAGCTTTTCCTTCATTCCCCATCCTTCAACCATAGGTTATATAGTTCCCAATGTGATATTTTTTCATAGACATCATTTGTATTTGACAGTAATTTGTTGTGCGAGGACCTAAACTTGCTTAACCATTGTAAGGATTCCTCCTTCAATTTTAGATTTCCAGAATTTTGATATTTTCTCTGTAAACCTTAATGTAAAACTTTCAAATAAATATTCCACTATCTCTTCCGACATGGCTAGTAATAAAGCTTGCCAAAATTGTTCTAAATTGCTTTGCAACCATCTTCCCAAATGCTTGACATCTTTCCATGTTCTCTATACTCATATAATTTTGACTCTTGAATTTGTTGAGCACACACTTGTGCTTTGGAAGGGGGGTTGCGGGGTGGCTGAATCAATGTAAGTAGATTTTCACTTATTTAAACTTTCTTAAACCATAAGAAAGGAATCACATATGGCATCTATCAATTACATAACATGTAACACAAGATTGATGTGGAAACCATTCTTGGAGAAAACCACAAAATTCCTTTTTATAATTCTTTGCAGGAAACAACCTACTATTACAAATATTTGTAGGCACCAAACAATTCTTCTAGATCTTCGTAGACATTAATCCCCACTACTAAGAACCAACTTAGCAAGACACAAGAATCTCTTTATTTATGCAACTTACCAACCTACAAATACCTTCTTCAAGATTGATTTCCTAAAAAAACACCAAATTTTATTCCCTCTTCTATATATTTACTCATTAATGTGCTAGGTGAAAGTTATGGTCACTTTCCCAAAACTTGTTGATTTTTGGCCTCTTACTAAGAGAAAACTTGTATAGCATGCCATGTGTCAAATTCTTTATATCCAATTCTGAAATTTGTATGTTAGTCACTTCAGTATGTCTCCTCATATCTATGAAAATTCCATACTTTGAAATGTGCCAAAAAAGAATTATAGCAAAAATGTCATGATCGCTCTTTTGAAATTGATTTTAGGACCATTCACATACCATAACTTATACAATGTATATCTAAGGAATTATAGTGAATGAAAATATGATTTTTTAGGATATGTACCTTGAGTATTTTTTCTTAATATTCTCAAAATCTCATGGTATAATTCTTCATAGAAAGTAAACAATAGCAAAAGTTTCAAGTTCGCTCATTTAAAACTGATTTCAAGACCATTTACAAAAAACAAAGCTACCAACTTAATGAAAACTAGACCGGGTTCTCTTTTTTTCAAAGGTCACAACAAATCATGATTTTCATGCCGATTTTGAAAAGTGTTGATAACATCAACCCTTATTTTTGTGGAGCACATTTTCGACACTTTAAATTTTCTTATGTATTAATTATTAGCATTTTTTTAAAATATTAATGATTTTCACGTCGATTTTGAAAAGTTTTGATGCAACATCAACCCCCTTTTTTGGGGGTTTATTTTTGATACTTTACATTTTCTTATATATTATGGATACATTTTTTTAAATGTTGGTTATTTAACATTTTTTCATGTAATCTTCTTCTTCTTATTGTCCTTTTTTTTTTGGAGATGTTTTCTTTTTAAGTGTTTTCCAAGTTTGTGTTTTTTGGTTTTTATTTTAATTTTAATTTTTTAAATTTTCAATTATTTTGAAAAGTAAGGATTTTTTTTTTACAAGGTCAATATTTTGAAATGTAAGGATTTTTTTTTAACAAGGTCAATATTTTGAAGTTAGGAGTTGCCATATGTTTATGTCTTATTAATTAATATTTCAATATACATCAAATGATTGTCATTGAAAAACTAATAATTTTAAACATTTGACATAAACACACACATTTTGAGTATATATATAAATACAAAAATACAAAACTTTTTCGTTAAAATGACACATCAAATAAATTATTACTATGAACAAAAAAAGGTTTAAAAAACAACTTTCTTTATGAATTTTATGTCATGAAATATTAATGCTAAAAGTTTTTTTTTCTAAAAAAAATGATTCACATAAAAAACAGATAATAAAAATATTAAAGATATAACAATAATAACTGAACGTTTATCTTTATCATAAAATCTTAAAGTTGAAACATTACAAGTATACTTATGAATAGTTCTCCAAATTGAGCTTGATTTTCAAGCATAACTTAAATTTAATTAACAATATCATATAATTCATATCATTATCTTCAAGAGCTTCATTATAATTTTCTTTCATAGTATTATGTGCTTTTATTTTGTCATCTTCCTATCTTGTTTGATCTTTGATGTCCACAAATATCTTGAAGTGTCTCTTTCCAATCATTCCATCTACAATGACTGAGGTTCTTTTGTTTTTTTCACACACGTGACTCATTAAAATCCTCTTTGCTCAAACCAATTTCTTGCATTACATCTACAAGAATTTTAATTACATTATTTCTTTGTTGAATAAAATTGCATTACAGTGAGTCTTTATCAATTGTTATGCAATTTCTTATTTTTTGTAGGCAACATACTAGTCTCATACTTAATTATCAAGTTCACAAAAAATAATAAGCAAATTAGTATAAACACATAAAAAGCAAAACAAAAAGATTGAATCTTACAAAAACATAAAAATTATTTATATCTAGCACCAAACATATGTCTCGTACTCTACCAACTACCCCATAATTTCCACCATATCAAATCTCATAATATAGAAAATTTGTCCCCCTTCATATATATTTAATATATCATGAAAAACTCATTTTATTTTCCTCTCCACATGTGCCATTCTCTAACTTGCTTCACTGATTTTGAGGGGTCAGTTGTTTGGCTTTTACCATAGGTGTTAGTTCGATTTTGTTGAGTAGCATTCATAGAGGGTCTAGTTGCATATTTAGAGGTTTTAATTGTTGTCCTTTGTCCATAAACATTCACAAATACTTTTTTTAATGTCATTTTCTTAAATAAAAAAATAAAATAAATAATAATAAATATTATAAGTTTTTATTTTATATCATAGAAATTATACTCTTATTATATTAATAAAACAACTTCCCACATTTTAAGCAAATTAATTATTTTAAATATTTTTTTAAATAAAATTAACAAAAAAACATTATAACATTCAAGTAAAATATATAATATAAAAATAAAATATAAAAAATATAATAAAGGCCCCACCAAAAACCAAAAATTTAAACCTCAAAAACATAAAATTGTAATGAAAAATAAACAAAACAAAAATAAAAAATAATACAAAACTAAAACACATAGTGAAAAAAAAGTAACATAAATTTTTTTTTTAATTTTTTTAATATTATTTTTTTTAATAAAGTAATTTTTAAACCACATTCAAAAAATAAATAAAATTTAAATTTAAAAATTTAGAAATGCTAAATTCATTATAATTTTAAAAATAAAATGAAAAAATTTAATTAAAAAATAAATGAATAACAAATAAATTAAATAAAAATAAATTTTAATTAAAAATTAAAAAGATAATAGTTAAAATATTTAAAAATGTATTAATTAAAATTTAAAAAAGATATTAAAAACAAATATATAATGAAATCCGTGGAAGCTAGCCCATGTATAGTGATGTGGCATAGCCATGGTGGCAACCACCTGAGGCGTGACATGGTAGCAATGTAGAAGGCCACGTGGTAGAATCTGGTGACATGGAAAGAGGTCATTGGTGGAAACTTTGAATGGTCATATATTTTGATCTGCGATTTAGATTAAGTTGAATTTAACATCACTAGGAAAGTATCGACAAGATGAATGCAATGACGATGTTTATTTGGGATTTTGAAGAGTTCAAAAAATGTTGAAAGTTAAACACCACTTCCATAACAAGACATTGGAGCATGGTTCTGTCATAGTAATTGCCTTATTCTACCCTTAGTTGGGCTACGGGTGGTAAGGGGGCATGTTATAAAATGACTTGAATCTCATCATCTAAAGTGATTTTGATAAATTCAAGCTAACTGATAATTACATTAAATTCATTTAAGTGCTTCGTAACTAAAGCGCCTTCTATCATCTTGAGATTATATAATTTATTCGTCAAGAACAATTTGTTTGTTGTTGTGTTCTTCCTGTATATGTCATGCAATTGTTTCCATAGACTTTTGGCTATCTTCTCCTCAACCACATTGAAGTACACATTCTTTGTCAAGTACTGCCAAATTATAGAAATGGATTTCCTATCCAACTTCCTCCTATCTTCACATGTCATCCTTGAGGTTTTCATTGCGACTCCCTTAATCGACAAACATTGATCCTTCAAGATCAATATATCCTCCATTTGAGATTTCCATATGACGAAATTAGCCCCATTAAGCTTCTCCATATCACTCATTACAGAGTCCATATTTCTCAATAGACCTAGCAAAAAAAAACAAAGTCTGATACTAGTTGTTAAAAAATAGCAAAAAATATAATATTTTTGATAAAAATAAAAAATAAAAACAAACAATGATTGAGAACCACAACACCAAAAGTTTAAGTGGAACTCAACAATGTATGGGAAAAACCACAAGGAAATAGAAGATTTCTTTCTATATTCAAGAAGAATTCTTCATACAATCGAGGAGAAGTTTTCATTACATTTTAGAAGTCTTCGCTATGTTCAAGAAGAATATTGGAGAGAAAAATAAAATTAAAAATATCTACATTCTGCCTCAACCATATTTGAACTCACACTTAAATATTTCCACTCATAAGTTAAATATTTACATACACCCTTAAGTATATTTGCATTCACACTTACAAAAATTACTCTTAACAATATTTTGCATTTCATAACAATCAACCTTGATCCATCTTAACTAGAGATCTACCAAGCCTCAGAGATTAAATATCTTTTACTGTAAAATAGGTATATACCTCAAGAGATCTTAATTAGATTTGGATTCACACTGATCAAAAATCACTCCCTAGATCCACCAAGCCACAGTTGAGACTAAAGCTCTTTTCTAGAATTAGCCATAAATGAAATTGTTACAATTCATAAGTGTGTAAATATATATATATATATTTTTCAATTTTCACTTATCCTTCTTCCCCTCTATATCTATTGTTATAATTCATTAGTGTGTAATTTTTTTTTTTTCACCAATTTTCGTTTATCCTTCTTCCCCTTTTTATGTACTTCTAAATAGATATACTCATTATACATTACACATGCATAGGTATTTAAAAAGAGGAAAAGAAGAAGTTAGTAACATTTTTTTTTTTTTTTCGAGTAAGCAATGTGCTTGCGTCAATATATGAAATTTTGTTTGGAAGGAATACTTATATAGAATCCTTTTGTTAGGAAATGAAATGATTAATGCTTATTTCTAAAATCACAATTTTCATGCAATATTGATATTGTACAATGGAATGTGATTTTAAAAAAGTCAAATCAAAATCAGTCACAACTGTGAATAATTCTTACCACAGGTACGAGGAGTATGAGAAGTATGAGTTTTTTTCTACTCCGTAAATGTTAATTGCAACTAATAATATATTTGAGAGATCACATCGTACATGCAATTAATATGGAAAATCTCTAATATGGAAGATCTCCCGGCACAGTTAACTACAACAACCATACGACACGTTCTCAATTCCGAGTACTATTATGACGTCAAAAAACCGCCATGACTGTAAAGCAGTACTACCATGACCGTAAACCACAAGAACTGCCATCACTGTAAACCAGTACTGCGATGACCGTAAACCACATCATTGTTTGTAAAATAAGAGTGAAGTCTTAACAACCAATCAAATTTTAAATACATAAAATTAAAAATTTAAATAAAAATTATTTAATTTTATAAAATTAACATTATCTATAGTCATTTGATTTTTAAGTCAAATGAGAAATAATGTATGGCCAACGCAAAAACGAACGCGTTATACCCCGCGCCAGGGATAATATACAAATGGTCCAAGTGAAAATGTGATTAGACAATAACGTTGCAGCCGGAAATTAGCTTTCTTACATTCGAAGTAAACACCACTTTTTTAATTTGCTTGCAGAAACGAGATGTTCAATTTTTTTCCACAATTGTGTAGATTCATGTGCGACCTTAGTGAACTCCGGCTAGGTTTGATTGCACATGGTTCTCAAACACCACTTTTTTAATATGTTTCTAGAAACGAGATTTTCAATATTTTTCTACAATTGTGTAGATTCATCTGTGACCTTAATGAAGTCTAGCTAAGTTTGATTGGACACGGTTCTCATCCACAAAAACTTTGTGTAATATAAATAAAATCAAGAGGATTGTTAATATAACAGAGCTAAGCAAGGAGTCATGAGTACCAGTACGATACTATGTGGTTTACTCATCATCATGGTGTCAACCAGTCAGATTGGTTAGCAATATTTTCACTTTTAAAAACCCACTTTGTAATGTTTGGCTTTCCACTTGCTTTTAAAACTCTGTTTTGGTAGTTTGATTTGTTTTTTGCCTTTGTTGGACTAAATGCTTTGAATTTTTGACTCTTTTGCAGGAGTTGGAGTGCAAGAGCTTGGCAAGGTGACCAAGTCTGCATCTCGAAATTATTACATATAGGAAAAATGAAATTACATGAAATCTTGTATATAAAACATAAAAAACTCTGTTTTCCCTTAAAACAGGGTTTTGAGGAGAAATCAATCACTGAGCATGTGATTATTGAAATTTTTGTTGCTCAGACTTTATTTGACCTCCTCATGTGCCTGCTGACTATTATTGAGCTTTTACAAGACCTTGAGGACAAACCCTAGACCTAATGAGACCTAAAACCCTAAAATGACTTTTGCAGATGTAAAGACAAAAAATGACTGTAAATGACCTGAAAATGTGACAGCTGGTAAAGATCATGAGGGAAAGATTTATAAAATTCCACTGCCATCAGATGATCCATGATCCTAATGGAATGCAACTGATCAGATGAGACACCTAAAATGCAATGCAAAGAGAGAATTTTGATCACTGATGGAGGGATGAAGATACCGACACTAACATATTAGAATTAAACGAATATTCATTCAGAAATCATCACACGTCTAAATACATTTGAAACAAGAACTAATTTATGAAAACTATGAAAATTTAACCAAGAAGTGCACTTAGCTTGGTGTGGGGGCCCTCCACCCTTCCCTTGCACACTTGAAGAAATCTCAGCTACAGCAACTTCAATAAATCAACCAAGCATGAACAACAAATTGAAATGAAACAGGTTCTTCAATTATCTTTCAGTCTTCAAAGAGTCTCAAAATCAAATTACATTAATTCTACATTAATTCTACATGCCATAAGCCTTCAAAGTTTTGGCTTAAATAAAAGATCATGAAACAAATTGATCTAAAGTATCTCTAACAACTATATCTATCCATATCCACCTATCCAAGTCGAATCCATCCAATCTATCATTAAAAATATGGAAAATCCCATGAAATCATAAAACTGCCCTATTTCCTAGGGATTTTCTGGATGACTAGTCATGTTTGACCAGCCTTGGCCAGGCATGATTTAGCTTGTTTTGACCAAACCAATTGGAATTAGTTCAATCCTAGTTCCCAATCTTTCCATTCATGTATCTAGCTCGAGCCCAACTGTCCTGCAAATATGTCATCCACATAGACATTACGGGAATTTCTGATTCTGTCCAAAAATACTCTTAAAACCCAATTTTTGCAAAAATATCTAAACATTGAAAAACATAATTTATTTGCTTGAATATGAATAATAAGGTCAAAACAAGGTGTATATGGATGGTATATGGTGGAAAATGATGGAAATTAGGTGGATTTTAATAAGCAAAATTTGATAAAAAACGAGGGCCAACAATGTGCATGAGACATGGTTATAGGAGTTACCATATCAATAATCTTTGTTCTCCTTTTTTTCCCATAATATCCACATTTTTATTCTTAGTTTGATTACACATGATGATTGACTTCAACATATAATACAGTGTGAGAGTTATGTATGTCCAAGTCACTACAATTAAGGATCTCTTCCTATTTAACAAAGGAATGGTTTGGAAGAAGTGATGGCTAGATTTGGTCTCTCCCTTAAAGAGAAAACATAGGTGAATTATCTTCACATTATAGATATTATATTTTCAAGTGAATAGTTAATCAAACCATATCTTGTTTCACTTAAAATATCTTTCGTAATGAATATAAATATTAAAGGAGGGTGAGCCTTCCAAGTGGGTTGTCCTTCCCCAAATTATATTGAACAAGAAAGATAATAAGTTCGATGATATGAAGTAGTTTCCTCTATTGAATGCTTAAATTATATACTAAATAAAAATCATTTATGGAGTTCCCAAATGCCTATAGGTTAAGAATTACGTGCCTAACTCCCATTTAGTACTTTTTTTTACAGAATTGATTCGAATTGTAGAGAGAATGAAATGAAAGAACATGCAATAATATATAAATAATGCAAACACAATGTTGCAGCATGCTTTTATAGTGAAAATGAATTTCTCTTAATGAATAAACTAGTGAAAAGAAATTTGATATACATAAGAATACAAATGTCTAGAACAATGGCAACTTATCATCTCTAAGAAGAGATGTGATGGTTACACTCAAATAAATAAATAAAAACCCTTCCTAAAAGGTGAAAAGTATAGTTTATAGTAATGTTAATTAAACATAGGAAACAAAACCCATAAAATCAAAGAAATAGAACCCTAATATTATTAGGGTTAGGGCATCACTGAATTGGACAAAATTGAGTTGTCCAAGAAATTGGGGAGCATTGTAAACATCATAACTTTCACTCGTTGTTATATTTTGGGTCTTCATTAACTCGCTGGAAATGACTGTAGGTGTCTATGATTTCGGTGTCATTACCCCCAAAAGTGCATAGGAAATCCCTCAAAAATATGTTGAAAATTCATGAATTAAAAGTTTGCCAATATTTGGACCATTTTTTAGATACCCTAGTTGGCCACCTCAATTAGTTCGTGGCCCTTGCATATTAATAGTCTCCATTGTGTCAAGTTGTCAAAATTGATGAGGAAACTTTTGTTGGATTTGATTCTTGCCAAACCAATATCCTTGGTGAATACATTGTCATCCTTTGACAATCCAATAAGGTTATATGTTTTGATGGTGGTTTCTCTTCATCTTGGTCTCCATGATGTAAGATACTATAACTTTCTCAATGAAGTTAGGGTTTGTCTTTGTAATATTCAAGTGTTCTTCCACTTTTGAGGTGGAAAGTATGGATGCCACAACCACATTAAGTAAAGGGTGTAAATTGAAGAAGGACACAAGATTCACTTAAAAGTTACTTTTACCACGACTTTGGTGGTAATGTGAGTCCCATATGAGAGTGGTTTGAGGATCCTTTGGTATTTTTTGAGTTGTTTCTTCTGCAACTACAACCACACATTGTCACCAACCTAAAATTTGTGATGGACATGACTTTGATCATGTTATTTCTTATACTTGGTGTTGATTTATGGTAACATCAGATGTGTTATAAGCCTAAAAAGATGCAGGGCGGCTAGGACACATGTATTCCAAAATACCCAGAAATCGTTTTGGGAAATTCCAACCGGAGACAACTTTATTAAAATAATTAATTATTTTTAATGGATGCCTAAGTCTAAACTTAGGAAATTAAAATAATTAAATGGTATTAATAAAACTGGGTGGGAATCTTCTAGAAGAAGATAGAGATCGAGTCAATATGATCTGAGCCATTGATTAGAAATTAACCTGGTTCGTTGATTACTCAATGAGAAGATCATAAGAAGGATTTTGATGGAAATTGGAAGACACATCAAGTGAGATCAAGAGATCGATTTCTCAAGGGAGTAGCGCAACAATTGTAGGAGAAGTTACCAAGGATTTTTTTTGCAGTGAGGGGCAGGGATAGTTTTCCGGAGGAATTTGTTTTTTTTTATCCAGAGAGTGCAAGGAAGAGAGGGAAAAGAGTAACCTAGAGAGGCAATGCAAAACTTCAGAGGGAGTCCATAATTCTACTGGATAACAATCGAGATCTAGTGTCGGGGCTGGGGTATGAAATCGGGAGACCAGAGGGCTGAAGTTTCCAGCTCGCAGGAGGTCAAGAGGAGGTGCAGTGCAGTCCCAGTAGCGGTGATGCAGTAACTACATAGGTGTGACACAGTGCTAATCAGAGGCTCATATCTAGTGCAGATTAGTGCCAAATTTTCCAATGACAGGGTGAGATCATCTCACTATCTTTTGTCCATTTAGATCTCTGTATAGGATTTCCAGTTTGGGCATCCAAAGAATTGTATTCAAAAACTGCTGCATCATAATACAAACCCTCAGCTGCTACACCGGTTTTCCCACAATGGGTTTTTTTCCGGGAAATTTGTCCAAAAACAACGATGTCACTTGTGCGTGTGTTATTTCTTCTTGCTCAGTTCTTATTTCTGCATATAATTTAATTAGTGAAGGATGCAGTCGTATTTGCTTTGATATTTACTGTGTAACATAGTAAATAACTTGCATGAATTAACAAGAAGGAGAAGTAATATAAATTTGCTGCAGTAGGGGATTTGGGTCTCCAAATTTTCACATGGTTTCAGAGTGTAGGTGAAGCAAGAGAGCAAACAAGAAGAGTCCAATGTTGAAGAGAAGGAGGGAGATCGAAGTGTTGCATAGGCAACAGATCGAATCCCTAGAGGGATTGCGCAGTCCAGGCCAAGAGGGCAAGATTCTCGAGGAAAATCTCTCTCTGAGTGAGTTGATAGAGAGGTAAGATTTCTAGTTCGTGAATGGTCAGTGGCAGAGGGAGCAGTGTAGCAACAAATTTCGTGTAGAGCAGTCTTAAGGTGGGACATAGTTTTCTGCAGTGTTTGTTGGGTCAGGAAAGCGACAGAAGAAGGAATAAGGCAGTTTTTGAGGGGATTTCTTCCTCAGTGAATTCCGAGCTAAGGAATTATATTTCTCAATTACTAAGCAACAGTAGCAAGAAGTAAATCTACTAACTCCAGTAGGGAGTGCGTAGGCCAGCCTAGCAGCTGTGCAGAGGAGAGAGGAAGCAGTTCAACTTTTTGTTGGCTAAGATGGTAGATAATGGGCTGAGAGATCAAGATCGATTGGACGGAGCATCCAACTATGTGATCTGGAAGGCTAGGATCTCTTGCCTTCTAGATGAGCATGATCTCAAAGCCTATGTCGATAGTGTGGTAGTTGAACCCGTTGATGTAGATCCACTTAAGAAGTACAAGGCTGAGATGGTGAAGGCCAAGCGTTTGATCCTCAACAAAATGAGGGATCATGTTGTATGTCACATTGCTAGCAAAGGGACAACCAAAGAGATGTGGGATGCCTTGGCAACTTTGTATCAAGGATATTCCGAGCAGCGAAAGATGTACTTGGAGGAGAAAATGAGATCCACATTGATCTGTTCCTATCGAAGCTTTAAGAAGTTCGAGATCAGTTGGCAGTTGCAGGATCAATGCCTCAGCCTACATAGATGGTGAGGTTGGCGCTGAATTTAGTCTCAAAAGAATGAAAAGTATTTGTCTAGAGTATCCTCGACAGAGAGAAATTACCTGATTTGAAAGGAATGTGGGTCGCTCTTCAACAGGAAGAGGTGAGGTGAGACTTAGTCAAATGAAAACTTGAAGGCAACAACAGTAGTGGGACGAAGCCCAAGGAGGAGGAGGAGAATGCAACCCTTGAATCAAAGGGGCAACAGGAGCAGCAGAGGCGGAAGGAGGATGTATCTAAGATCAAATGTTTCTGGTGTGGTGAATTTGGCCACTACGCTACGCAATGTCCTATTAAGAAGAAGGGCGAAGACGAGAAACATGATCTGCAGGTTGCAACTGCGAGGATCAAGGAGGAGTTTTCCATGATTGCCCAGATACCTCCAGGGGAGAGGTGGGGCGATGTAGTATTGTAGTTCGAAAGAACTGCAGATGGGTAGGATCCATGAGGAATCCACCTCTTGGATCAATACCTTGCTACGGGAGCCCATATTAGAAGTCATAGGATGGACAAGTGTCAATTGGTGCAGAGGAATGCTAGAGTGACAGTTGTAGTGGCTAGGAGCACTAGAGATTGAAAAACGCAGAGCAGAGTTGAAAACATTGCAAATTCAACAACAACGTAGAGACTTCAGAGGGTCAGTGCAAAGACTAGAAGCAGTCAGAACTCCAACAATAGATGCATCACACTGAACACCTTTGGTTCAGTGTTTTGGATGTTTTTCTGTTGCAAAAACAACAAAGTTGGAGTGCAGATGCAGTTGGTAGCAACACAGATGCAGCATTTGCACAGTAGTTGGTGGGAAGTGATGTCATACATGATCAACGTAGAGGGAGATGTTACAGAGTTAGGGTGATGCTTCAGCAGGTTGCATTACTAGAGCACGTTCCTCGCTAAGAGGGGGTGTTGGTTTATGGTAGCATCGGATGTGCTCTAAGCCTCAAAATGTGTAGGGAGGCTAGGACACATGTATTCCAGAATACCTAGAAATCGTTTTGGGAAATTCCACTCAGAGACAATTTTATTAAAATAATTAATTATTTTTAATGGATGCATAAGTCTAAACTTAGAAAATTAAAATAATTTAAGGGTATTAATAAAAATGGGTGTGAATCTTTTAGAAGAAGATGATGATCGAGTCAATATGATCTGATTCATTGATTAGAATTTAATTTGGGTCGTTGATTACTCAACGAGAAGATTATAAGAAGGACCTCGATGGGCATTTGGAAGACACATCGAGTGAGATCAAGAGATCAGTTTCTCAAGAGAGAAGCATAGTATTTGCAACGAGGAGATTTCTTGTAGTGAGGGGCAGGGATGGTTTTCTAGAGTAAGTTTTTTCTAATCTATAGAGTGCAAGGCAGAGAGAGCAGAGAGTAGTCTGGAAAGGCAGCGCATAGCTATGTTGTGGCAGTGCAGAGCTTCAGAGGGAGTCTGTATTTCTACCGGGGAACAGTTGGGATCTAGTGTCGGAGCCGAGGTGTAAGACCCAAAGGCCAAAGGGTCAAAGTTTCCAGCTAGCAGGAGATGAAGAGGAGGTGCAGCACAGTCCGAACAACAGTGACGTAGTTATTGCATAGGTGTGATGCAGTGTTGCGCAGAGGCTCATCTCTAGTGCAGATCCATGTCGGATTTTCCAGTGACAAGGTGAGATCATCTCGCTATCTTTTGTCCAGTTAGATATCTGTATAGGATTGCCATTTTGGGCATTTGAAGAATTGTATTCAGAAACTACTGTATAATAATACAAACCCTCAGTTGTTGCATCAATTTTCCCACATGGGTTTTTCGGGGACATTTGTCCAAAATCAACGGTGTCACTTGTTGGTGTGTTTATTTCTTCTGCCCGTTCTTGTTTCCGCATTAATTTAATTTAAGTGAAGTTGCCAGTCGTATTTAACTTCGATAATTTATAGTTAACGCAATAAAAATAACTTGCATGAATTAACAAGTAGGAGAAGTAATATCATTTTGCTGCGGTAAGGGATTTGGGTCTCGAAATTTTCACACTTAGTGTATACTTTCTATGAAATAACATGAACAAGACTTCTTATTGGATGTGTTAGATTTTTTTTTTATGCTTTGTATTCTTTGTTTTAGGCACATGAAACATCTTTTTGTATTGATGTAATTAGTAAAACCACATTAATTAAAAATAATGACTAAAAATGCACATACTCTTAAAAATATTATATTTAATACCATTATTAAAACAACTTTATTATAATTGTGTTGAAAATAAGAAAAATCTATAACTTTTTACAAAAATCTATCTTATTTTAAAAATATGAAAAATAACATAATATAAAAATATTTTTAAAATATAATAAAAATATTTTTATCATGCACTTTCATATAAATTTCAACTCAATTTAATTTTAATTAAATAATAATAATAATATCCCATAATTTTAATACTAAATTGTAAATTATATCGATGATATACTTCGGAGAGTCTTTCGCTGGTAAGAGATAGGCATCTAATATTTACTGAAATTTGAATTATACAGCCATTTGTTCTCTAAGTTGCTTAAACTTGTAAAATATTTCACAGCTGATTAGACGAATGACAACCTCATTGTCACGTCACTAAGTGTCGACACATGGTAGCAAAAAATACACGTCATGGACATTGGAGAGAAATAGGGAGCCGATGATTTGATGGCAGAGCCCACACATCTGAGGCGAATGCTATTTCCAACCCTATAGCAATATAAATGCCCTCTGACATGCGAGGGAAATAGCATTCGCCCTCTCTCTCCACGCTCCATTCATTTGTTCACGTGCTGGAGAGAGAGGGCGAATGCTATTTCCCTTACATGTCAAAAAGAATTTATATTACTACAAGATTGGAAATAACATTCACCCACATCTGATCTCTAAATTCTTATTTTCTTAACTTTTTAGTGCCATGACATATATTATTGGAAGCCCCACGTTACATGAGTGGATGTCACCTTGAAAGTAACACGTGAGTGGTTCTCTCAATTTCTAAATTAAAATAACACTTGGGGTGTATTTTAAAAATGAAGTGATGAGATAATTCCAATGGCCTACCTTTCAAGTCCATATTGCCAACTTTATAGAGCTATATGGGGAGACAATAATATCATTTGATCACTAATAATATAATCACATGGATTTTGACTTTATATAGAAATATATAAAAGTTAAAACATATATTCTATGCTCTTTCCCACTCTAATTCGATTTCTATTTCTACGGATTGTTTGGGTTATTGTCATGTACACAATATTCATTTATGGCTTTTGGTTGTACAAATGGTCCAAGCGAAAATGTGATTAAACAATATGCTGCATCGTAAAACGTGAATAAATACCACTTTTTCAAAATTTGTTGGTAGAAACGAGATGTTCAAGTTTTTTCCACGATTGTGTAGATTCATGTACGACCTTAATGAACTCCAGCTAGGTTTGATTAGATATGTTTTTCAAATACCATTTATACTACCAGGAAAAACAAGCTTGATTTTTCATTAGTTTTGAAATTTCTAAATAATTTTATAAAATTTATTTAAGTTTTGAAAAAATAAATATTTTGAAAATCAAATAAATTTGAATTTTAATTATTGGCATGAAATGACTAATTTCAATAGTTTTAAAATTGAATTGGTTAAAAAAAAATTATTTAAAAACAAAAAATCAAAAAAAAATTGTATTCAGCCAAGCGTGATAATATTTGATAAAGAATGCATTTATCAAATCTAAATATTTATAAAAATGAATTATTGTATGAAGTACCAAACCAAGTGTCATAGTATTTAATAAAGTGTACACCTATCAAATCTATTTTGCTATTTATTTTTACTATATAGTTTTACTAATAAAAATATACAAAACAATAAATATAGTCATTCATATATTATATAGTTTTTAATTTCACAGTTTTAAAATTTTTAATTAATAATTGGATAAGGTATTAATATAAAGGATAAATAGACTATAATATATATATATAAAGTAATTTAATATATGTGTGTGTGGTTTGGTGTGTTGTGTGAAACGTTTATTTAAATTAATTATTTTCATAAATCAGTCTAGATTTTCTTTTTAAATATAAGTATCTATAATTAATTTTTAGACATTTTTAATTAATTTATTTTGTTATTTTTAAGAAAAATATTGATGTTGGATTTCAAAATTTTATATTTATATTTTAATAAACAAAATTCTAATAAAGTAACTAATTTAAAATTAAGAGATATAAATATGATATTATATGTAAGGCTATCTTAAATTGGGGTTTATGACGACTATGTGTGTGTGGGGGGTTTTGGAGGCTTTTAACTCTATAAACATTAAAATTAATCTAAAGTAATTATCAATTACTTTTTACATAAGAAGTAGGTATTAAGCATCAATTTGCATATTACACTTGTTTATTTTGTTTTTGGAAATGAGATCTTTAATTTTTTCCTACGATTGAGTAGATTCATCCGCGATCTTAATGAACTCTAGCTAGGTTTGATTGGACACGGTTCTCATCAACAGAAACTTGAGTAATGCAAATAAAATCAAGAGGATTGTTAATATAACATAGATATGCAAGAGCGATTGGATAAGTAGAGGTTCTTGCAATTATCTAGATATGTTCCAACTATGCATGGAATCTCTTCTGAACTTCAAGGTTTAGCATTAATTTTTTCATGGTTCAGTTTGTCCTTTCACACAGTATTTATGTATTCACAAGTATGACAATGACGAGTTAAAATGGTTTAGGATGCGAAGTAAATGGTTGCCCTAAACATCAATCAATATTACGAAACATTACAACAATCTATACTAAATAATAAAAAATTACATGTGTAAGACAATTAAAACCAAGTGAAAAGTTAATGCCTTAATTATTAAGTTTATAATATTAATACTAATAATCTAATTTTAAGGTTACATCTAAGTCATACGCAAAATTGGTATACGAAATCTCTTTGTTTGTTGGACAAGAGATGAAAACTTAGAAATTTAAAATAACTCGAAAAAAACCTTAACATAAACTTTTTCTAACTATAACTAACTAGATGTGGATCGTGTTACAATATTAGATAAACCAATTTCCATGTTAAGTCATCACCTATTTAATATTCTTCATATTTTTTTATTTCACATCAGAGAACATATATTTGAGCTTTTCCTTCATTCCCCATCCTTCAACCATAGGTTATATAGTTCCCAATGTGATATTTTTTCATAGACATCATTTGTATTTGACAGTAATTTGTTGTGCGAGGACCTAAACTTGCTTAACCATTGTAAGGATTCCTCCTTCAATTTTAGATTTCCAGAATTTTGATATTTTCTCTGTAAACCTTAATGTAAAACTTTCAAATAAATATTCCACTATCTCTTCCGACATGGCTAGTAATAAAGCTTGCCAAAATTGTTCTAAATTGCTTTGCAACCATCTTCCCAAATGCTTGACATCTTTCCATGTTCTCTATACTCATATAATTTTGACTCTTGAATTTGTTGAGCACACACTTGTGCTTTGGAAGGGGGGTTGCGGGGTGGCTGAATCAATGTAAGTAGATTTTCACTTATTTAAACTTTCTTAAACCATAAGAAAGGAATCACATATGGCATCTATCAATTACATAACATGTAACACAAGATTGATGTGGAAACCATTCTTGGAGAAAACCACAAAATTCCTTTTTATAATTCTTTGCAGGAAACAACCTACTATTACAAATATTTGTAGGCACCAAACAATTCTTCTAGATCTTCGTAGACATTAATCCCCACTACTAAGAACCAACTTAGCAAGACACAAGAATCTCTTTATTTATGCAACTTACCAACCTACAAATACCTTCTTCAAGATTGATTTCCTAAAAAAACACCAAATTTTATTCCCTCTTCTATATATTTACTCATTAATGTGCTAGGTGAAAGTTATGGTCACTTTCCCAAAACTTGTTGATTTTTGGCCTCTTACTAAGAGAAAACTTGTATAGCATGCCATGTGTCAAATTCTTTATATCCAATTCTGAAATTTGTATGTTAGTCACTTCAGTATGTCTCCTCATATCTATGAAAATTCCATACTTTGAAATGTGCCAAAAAAGAATTATAGCAAAAATGTCATGATCGCTCTTTTGAAATTGATTTTAGGACCATTCACATACCATAACTTATACAATGTATATCTAAGGAATTATAGTGAATGAAAATATGATTTTTTAGGATATGTACCTTGAGTATTTTTTCTTAATATTCTCAAAATCTCATGGTATAATTCTTCATAGAAAGTAAACAATAGCAAAAGTTTCAAGTTCGCTCATTTAAAACTGATTTCAAGACCATTTACAAAAAACAAAGCTACCAACTTAATGAAAACTAGACCGGGTTCTCTTTTTTTCAAAGGTCACAACAAATCATGATTTTCATGCCGATTTTGAAAAGTGTTGATAACATCAACCCTTATTTTTGTGGAGCACATTTTCGACACTTTAAATTTTCTTATGTATTAATTATTAGCATTTTTTTAAAATATTAATGATTTTCACGTCGATTTTGAAAAGTTTTGATGCAACATCAACCCCCTTTTTTGGGGGTTTATTTTTGATACTTTACATTTTCTTATATATTATGGATACATTTTTTTAAATGTTGGTTATTTAACATTTTTTCATGTAATCTTCTTCTTCTTATTGTCCTTTTTTTTTTGGAGATGTTTTCTTTTTAAGTGTTTTCCAAGTTTGTGTTTTTTGGTTTTTATTTTAATTTTAATTTTTTAAATTTTCAATTATTTTGAAAAGTAAGGATTTTTTTTTTACAAGGTCAATATTTTGAAATGTAAGGATTTTTTTTTAACAAGGTCAATATTTTGAAGTTAGGAGTTGCCATATGTTTATGTCTTATTAATTAATATTTCAATATACATCAAATGATTGTCATTGAAAAACTAATAATTTTAAACATTTGACATAAACACACACATTTTGAGTATATATATAAATACAAAAATACAAAACTTTTTCGTTAAAATGACACATCAAATAAATTATTACTATGAACAAAAAAAGGTTTAAAAAACAACTTTCTTTATGAATTTTATGTCATGAAATATTAATGCTAAAAGTTTTTTTTTCTAAAAAAAATGATTCACATAAAAAACAGATAATAAAAATATTAAAGATATAACAATAATAACTGAACGTTTATCTTTATCATAAAATCTTAAAGTTGAAACATTACAAGTATACTTATGAATAGTTCTCCAAATTGAGCTTGATTTTCAAGCATAACTTAAATTTAATTAACAATATCATATAATTCATATCATTATCTTCAAGAGCTTCATTATAATTTTCTTTCATAGTATTATGTGCTTTTATTTTGTCATCTTCCTATCTTGTTTGATCTTTGATGTCCACAAATATCTTGAAGTGTCTCTTTCCAATCATTCCATCTACAATGACTGAGGTTCTTTTGTTTTTTTCACACACGTGACTCATTAAAATCCTCTTTGCTCAAACCAATTTCTTGCATTACATCTACAAGAATTTTAATTACATTATTTCTTTGTTGAATAAAATTGCATTACAGTGAGTCTTTATCAATTGTTATGCAATTTCTTATTTTTTGTAGGCAACATACTAGTCTCATACTTAATTATCAAGTTCACAAAAAATAATAAGCAAATTAGTATAAACACATAAAAAGCAAAACAAAAAGATTGAATCTTACAAAAACATAAAAATTATTTATATCTAGCACCAAACATATGTCTCGTACTCTACCAACTACCCCATAATTTCCACCATATCAAATCTCATAATATAGAAAATTTGTCCCCCTTCATATATATTTAATATATCATGAAAAACTCATTTTATTTTCCTCTCCACATGTGCCATTCTCTAACTTGCTTCACTGATTTTGAGGGGTCAGTTGTTTGGCTTTTACCATAGGTGTTAGTTCGATTTTGTTGAGTAGCATTCATAGAGGGTCTAGTTGCATATTTAGAGGTTTTAATTGTTGTCCTTTGTCCATAAACATTCACAAATACTTTTTTTAATGTCATTTCTAAATCAAAAAAAAAATTTAATAATAATAATAATAATATAAGTTTTATTTTATATCATAAAATTATACTCTTATTAATTAATAAAACTCCCACATTTACGCAAAATTAATTATTTTTATTTTTTTAATAAAATTAACAGAAAAACATTATAAGATTCAGTAAAAATTATAAAAATAAAAATATAAAATATAATATAGCCCCAACCAAAAACCCCACAATTTTACCTCAAAAACATAAATGTAATAAAAAATAACAAAAATAACAAAAATAAAAATAATACAAACTAAATACATTGTTGAAAAAAAGTAACATTAATTTGTAAAAAAAATTATATATTATATTTTTTTTAATAAAGGTAATTTTAAACCCCCATTTCAAAAATAAATAAAATTTAATTTAAAATATAAAGAATTCTACCTTCATTATAATTAAAAACTAAATGAACAAATTTAATTAAAAACACATAATAACAAAATAAATAAATAAAAAAATTTTAATTAAAAATAAAAACAATATCGTTAAAATATTAAAAATGTATTAATTAAAATTTTAAAAAGATATTAAAAACAAATATATAATGAAATCCGTGGAAGCTAGCCCATGTATAGTGATGTGGCATAGCCATGGCGGCAACCACCTGAGGCATGACATGGTAGCAATGTAGAAGGCCATGTGGTAGAATCTGGTGACATGGAAAGAGGTCATTGGTGGAAACTTTGAATGGTCATATATTTTGATCTGTGATTTAGATTGAGTTGAATTTAACATCACTAGGAAAGTATCGACAAGATGAATGCAATGACGATGTTAATTTGGGATTTTGAAGAGTTCGAAAAATGTTGAAAGTTAAACACCACTTCCATAACAGGACATTGGAGCGTGGTTCTGTCATAGTAATTGCCTTATTCTACCCTTAGTTGGGCTATGGGTGGTAAGGGGGCATGTTATAAAATGACTTGAATCTCATCATCTAGAGTGATTTTGATAAATTCAAGCTAACTGATAATTACATTAAATTCATTTAAGTGCTTCGTAACTAAAGCGCCTTCTATCATCTTGAGATTATATAATTTATTCGTCAAGAACAATTTGTTTGTTGTTGTGTTGTTCCTGTATATGTCATGCAATTGTTTCCATAGACTTTTGGCTATCTTCTCCTCAACCACATTGAAGTACACATTCTTTGTCAAGCACTGCCAAATTATAGAAATGGATTTCCTATCCAACTTCCTCCTATCTTCACATGTCATCCTTGAGGTTTTCATTGTGACTCCCTTAATCGACAAACATTGATCCTTCAAGATCAATATATCCTCCATTTGAGATTTCCACATGACGAAATTAGCCCCATTAAGCTTCTCCATATCACTCATTACAGAGTCCATATTTCTCAACAGACCTAGCAAAAAAAAACAAAGTCTGATACTAGTTGTTAAAAAATAGCAAAAAATATAATATTTTTGATAAAAAAATAAAAATAAACAATGATTGAGAACCACAACACCAAAAGTTTAAGTGGAACTCAACAATGTATGGGAAAAACCACAAGGAAATAGAAGATTTCTTTCTATATTCAAGAAGAATTCTTCATACAATCGAGGAGAAGTTTTCATTACATTTTAGAAGTCTTCGCTATGTTCAAGAAGAATATTGGAGAGAAAAATAAAATTAAAAATATCTACATTCTCCCTCAACCATATTTGAACTCACACTTAAATATTTCCACTCATAAGTTAAATATTTACATACACTCTTAAGTATATTTGCATTCACACTTACAAAAATTACTCTTAACAATATTTTGCATTTCATAACAATCAACCTTGATCCATCTTAACTAGAGATCTACCAGGCCTCAGAGATTAAATATCTTTTACTATAAAATAGGTATATACCTCAAGAGATCTTAATTAGATTTGGATTCACATTGATCAAAAATCACTCCCTAGATCCACCAAGCCCCAGGTGAGACTAAAGGTCCTTTCTAGAATTAAGCAAAAAATGAATTGTTACAGATTCATTATGTGTGTGTGTGTATATATATATAGTTCATATATATATATATATTTTTTTTTTTCAATTTCACTTAATCCTTCTTCCCTCTATAGTCTATTTTGTTTTTGACAGTTCCACACACAGGAACGTAATTTTTTTATTATTAGAACGTATTTAACGGTAGGAAAAATTCTTCCATGTCAAGTTAGACGTGTGGTACACCTTTCCAACCCATCGTTTTGACATCTAATTTCATAGAAAAAACGTAAAAATCTATAATATCTTATTTCATAAGTCACGGCTGGAAACCTGTACATAACACAGTTTAAAATTAAAAGTGTAATCTAGTTCTGGACATGCTACTCTGTCCTCCTGACGGATTGAAGATTTATGATTGGAACTTGCGAGCAAACCTGGATTTGAGTCACTGGCTCCTTTAAAGTAATATGGTACTTTTGATTTCCTCATAACACAGATACTTTCAACCCTGCTCTTCATCTTTGACATAAACTGGAAACCACATTTTTTTCTTTATCTTTGACAACATGCGCGTTTATGAATTATTTAAATTTTTATTGTTGCACGCTAGTTTTTTCCTGTAAAGTTCGCCGAATAAATCTCTGTGATGACTTGCATATTTTCACCAGACTTAATACTCATGAGTAACTTATTGTTTAAGAGGAAGAAACATACGGCTATCGAAACTCAGTCTTGGGATTGGATGTGAATTGAAAAATTTAAGATTGTGAATAAGAATTTTAAATAAAATTTCATGAGCATGTGAGGTGAGCATGGAAGGACATTTTCATGTAACTGAAATATGCAAATGAGCGTGGCATTGATTTCGTCTTGTTTGGTGAGAATTTGCCAAGAAAATTAAGAAGAAAGAAAGAAGAGTTTGCAGTGGTGTGGACCTGGCAAGGGGTGGGTTTTTTTGGTTGTTAGTGTCCAATATTTCTAGATGGTCATGTGACTTGGAACATGGAATACTTCATGAAATATTAGATGGTTGTAGTGGTTGAATTAGAGCGTTTGAATACATAGTTAAATATTTCAAAACATTAGATGAATTGATTGAGGCTGCCCCAATGCTTAGTGGCTTGGGATTGTCTTTTCACCATGCACTGGGCATTCTGGCATATGGCACACCTATGTCTTTAGTGATATTTGTAATTTTTGGGAGGTGAAAAGTTTAGATGTGATTGAGATAAATGCTTTGAAAAACAAAGGCGGAAAAATAGAGGGGTAACATTAAGTAATGAGAAGGAAGAACTTTAAATGGACGGGAGGGAATCTAATGAAGGGGGATTAAAATTCTAATTTGCCCAGGAATTGGTGAAAGGGTAGTGGTTAAATTAAAGTGTAATGGCTTTTTCTTGGTATTTTCACCCCTGGTATTTTCAGAATTCAAATAAATAAAGGTTTTGAATGAGTGTGGAACTGTAATGCAATCCAAGCTGGTTTACTTTGTGGAACTATGATGCGGTCAAGCTGGCTTGCTTTGGATGCTTCGACTAGTATTAAGTAACAATGTTAAGAAACAAAACAACAGTCTTCCATTATCGCTTATTCCACACGACTCTTCTTTAACTCTGCCGAGCTATCGTCCCGACTCTCAGCCTGCCACTCTGTATAACAAGATAATATGACAAAGGAAATCAATCTCCTCGACTTTGATGAACTATCCTATTAAATGAATCAATCTAGAGAAGTATATGACTCTTTTTTAGACTTTTCTATTTTTGTAAATAGAAGATATATGACTCTCCTTCTTTTTTGGGGGGGAGATTTTTGTATTTTTGTAAATAGAAGATTTAGAAAAAACATAATATTTCATATGAGCCATCACCACAAAGATCATTTGAATGCAATTATGGGATTTTTATTGAATTGAAAAATAATTGATTATAAAATATTATTACCGCCAACTCTATAACAAGTTCATAGCAACTCAAGATTTAAACAATTTTAAGAAATGGTTTTTGTGTACATCTCAAGCTGTTCAAACTGCAAATATGCCAAAGCACCCAATATGCTACACCCAACGCCATTCCTATAAAGATCGGAACTAGCAACGCCCAAATTTCCACCATAGAGTTTCACTGCAAATGATCCATATGCATATGCCCCAACTGCAATAATAACACCAAACAAAGTAACTACGCCATGGAAAGGATAGTTTTATTACCATTGTTGGCTCTTGAGTAAGTGTAATAGGCGAGTTTATATTGACGAGTTTATATTGACGGATGCAACTACATCCACTTAACACTGGGCTTAGGACAGAAACAATGAGAATGAAACACAAATTGCAAAAAATAAGAAATTTGGTGTTTCGGTAGCCATGAGACACACACTGTAAAACAGGAAGAAATTTGGTGTTCTGGTGGCCATGATGGAGGATTTCTTCACAGGTAGAATGTCAAACATCTGACAGCAAGAACTCGTGCTAATTTTTTTAATATGTAACACACAAAAAAACCAGTCATAAATTTACTGAAAACGTAAATTGACGGGCATGGAAAACAAACAACCGTCTCCAAAGTTTCAATTGACAGGCAAAAAAAATTTGAAATTCCAGGCCTGGGTGTGACTTTTGTAGTGGGGTGTGAACTAACAAAGTGTGTGGCACAAAATTTGGAATCCACATATGGAGAAGTCTCCATCACACTTTTTTTCTAGTGTCAATATTTATTGTGATGTTTCAAGTATATGTGTGTGGTTGACATAATGTGAAGAATGGAGATATGTATCTCATTAAATGTAAAATAGTTAACATGTTATGCCCCTCCCCCCAGCCCTGATTCCTAACTATTGGTAGGGTGGGGAGGCTTGCAATCAATGCATGTCGCTAGTATAATAAGGTGGCCACATGGTGAGAATTAAGAAGGTGGAACCCACAAGAGGTTTAGTCGCATATGAAACAAATAATGGACCCCCCCGCCTTGTTAAGTACCAGGAGGGTAGGGGGGTCTAATGAATATAGGTCATCAATCAAATTCCAACAGTCATGCTATGACAATGAACTAAATAGGGTTTAACCATTGGCCATGTGGGTGCCAATGGAATTGTCGAATTGATTTGACTTTAAAAGGGCATAACTTTTTATCTAGGAATCAGATCAAGATAAAAATTATATCACTGGAAATCTATTAACGAGCTGGATAAAATGGTAATATCCAAAATGAATTTTGCTAAATTTGGTGGAAGAAATTTTGTGAACCCAATTTCCATAATGAAACCATGGAAGTTATGTTAGTTCAAATTAACACTTCCCATTTAGCCTAGAGTAAACCAATGGGGTAGGTGGGAGCATTACAAAGTGGTATTAAAATATTGAATTATAAGTAGCTAAAATATTAGGACGAGCAATCTCCAGAGATACGAAATCTTCATAGCCTCCCATTCCTTTCCACCTCAAAACTTACACACTCAAGGATGTGAAAGAGGCACCAATAAAATCCTAACATCTTTATAACCTTCTATTTTGGGGACTTTTCATTTCATATTTATGACCCATGATTGGTAGTAAGAAATAATTGTCAATCATGCAAATACATATGAGAGTTTCAGTGGAAAAATGAGGAAAAACTAAAAGGATCCATCAATTATTCAAAGGTACTCTTCAAGATTGGAAGCTCCTCGTCGCTTACAAAAAATAAATAGGAAAAAACTCAAGTTGAAAAGGAGGATTTAGTGAAGAAGGGCCACTTAGATGGAGGTAAAGAGAATAGTCGAAGACAAGAAGCTTAAAGAAGATGAAGAAGAAACAAGGATAAGAGGAAGAAGGAAAAGACAAAAAGAGGAGAAAACAAAGAATGAATAAGAAGAAGAAACTAAGTAGATGGAAGAAGAACTTAAGACACAAAATGACACCCAAACCACTAAAGCACACCCAAAAAAAACTATAGGACCAATGGATGTTAACGCAATACAAGAATCTACACCAACTATCATTGGATGGAACCTCCCTATAAAAGAGATGGGAACAACTCCTACTTGAGTGCCCAAGGTGGTCAACCTCAGTCATTTCAAATATGACAAAACCATCAATTTGATATTTCAATAAATAGAGAAAAAGTGTGCATCCCCAACCTATTCTTGGTGTCCATCTCTATAGAAAAATATATATTCCATGACGCCAACTCAAACATATTACTACTGAATTTTCTTCTATATTACTACGTACTAGCCCCTCTTCCATATCTTCATGGTTCATCTAAGAGTTTTGTTCCTTTTTCTTCATGTAAAAACCTTTTTTCTCTTAAAGAAGTGATCTCTTTTCAAGATCCTCTTTTAAACGAATTTGAGTTTCCTTCCTTGCATAAAATAATGGTTAATAATGAAGTACTTCCTCCCCGCCCGTTTATTAATTCCTTGAAAGTAAGAAATGGTTGTTCATTGTAGGAGGTAATTACTTCAATGTAGGGGTTAATTAAATTATTTAATTTTATAATTCCCTTTCACATTACGAAGTTTCTAATTTAATTGATATTTTTCTTAGAAATAAATGAGGAAATAATTTATCACATAAAAGTTAAAATATTGAAAAATTATAAAGAAAATGTAATTAAGCTTATATCGACTTTTTTCACCTTTACCCTTTCTCTTTAGTAGAAGCATAGTCTCTTTGTTTCTCTTTTTTAGAAATTTAATCTTGAACCATTATTTTAATTGTTGGAAATACATGTTTAGACATTCACTAATTGAGCCTTGGCCTTGAGCTCCACAACTAAAATGTATACACTACATTTCCATATATTACGCATGGGGTTATTTGTCATTAGAGTTCCACACACAAAGACACACAATTTTGTCTAATATATCTAGAGGATCAAAATTAGGATTTTACATATCTGGCTAGAAACATTCAACTAACTAGTGTACTAAGTTGTAAATAGATGTTATTCCTAGAGAGGTACAAGAAAACACATGGTTTGTAAGAAAAAGAGAATATCCTAAAGCATGGACATATAAAGAAAAACTTGTTAATGAATATATATATTTTTTTCATTTTTGAGTTCCATAATCAAATGCATCTAGATCCTCTAATCATGTGAAATAATGATATTATGACAAGTGATTAAAAGGGGAAAACCTTGAAATAAATAGAAAAACATGGGATTTGAGAGGCGATATTCTTATTCTACATATACATTGTCCCAATTGGGTTTTTTTTAAATATATAGTTACTTCTCTTTAATATATGGATAGTATTAAGTGCTTACTAACATTTAATATGGGGAGAATGAGATAGAAAAAATAATTTTGTTTTATTTTTATATGAGGCTTCCAAAAAGTAGGTGAAAATGTATAATGAGATGCATTAAAAATAACAAGATGACATATGATTGTTCAGAAGATAAAAACCTCATATTTAGTTCTCTGATGAATTACATAATTAATGATATACACAATGCACAAACAAAAATGAAGACACAAATTTGCAAATTAGAATCATTCAATAAGAAGTGAACTAAATGTATTAAATATAATAAATGTATTAAATATAAAAATTGGATGCAAAAATGTATTAAATATAAAAATCGATACAAAATGATGTTATGTAATGGATCATGAGATTAACTTATAATATTTCAATTAATTGTATCAATATATAGTTACAATTTTAAAAATAAATATTGACTTTAATATGCAAATATATCTATGCATGAAGGTATAAACATATCATATAATGTAGATATATCATCATCATTCCAAAGTGGCCATTACAGTGCATTGCACAAATATATATATGATTATAAAGAATTTTGGTCAAACAAATTGTGCAAGTTTAACAGATACAAATCCAACAAAGAACAACTTTATTATGTTGGCACCATTCATGAATTAATTTTGTTTAACTATAAGTTATTATGGTTTATTTTAAAAAACAAATTTAAAATTCATTATCATATATATTCATAAAATTTCGTTGATCACATTGATACCATTTAAAAAAAATTCACAATATAACGGTCTAAAAATATAGTATTTACTAAAATAAAATACGCTTTAGAAGCATTACCTTATTTGAAAAATTATAAATCATATTTAAAAGATAAAAAATAACTAATTAAAAATAATAGCAAAAAATCATCAATTCTAACTTAAAAATCAAAATAAATATGTTTACCTTCTCTGTACCATTAAAAAAAATTGGAAAAGAAAACATTTTTCCAATATATACACTTTCTTAAAATGCTAAATCTATACATTTATTAATACCAACTTCATATCTAAAATCAAAAACAAAAATCAAAATATAAAATAATAGCAAAAACCATTAATTCTAACTTAAAAATCCAGATATGTTTACCTTCTCTATACCATTAAAAAAATTGGAAAAGAAAACGTTTTTCCAATATATACACTTTCTTAAAATGCTAAATCTATACATATATTAATACCAACTTCATATCTTAGCATACCTGCTTTGTAGGTTATATAGCAATTTGTTAGGAGTCAAATAACTTTGAATTACATTTAGTTCATAATCAAATATCTTTAATGTTTATTAAGTTAGTATAGAAGATTTGAAAATTCTTAAAATTTATTTTTTGTTTATTGATCGGATTAATATAACCAATTTTATTTATATATATAATTATTAAAATACATAATATAATTATAAAATAAATTATGGTTATTTAATTTTTATATATTAAATATAATTAGTGATTGTATTTGTATAAAATTATTAGTAGTTAAGGTTTTGTTTTGAGTGGCTTGGTAATGTTGTGTGTTTTTACTTGTTTAGGTTCAAGTATTTAAGAAAGACATATTTGTAATCAAGGTATTAGTGATATTTATGAATAGTTGTATTTCATCTAATAGTGGTAGTTGATCTATTGAAGTCTAAATTATAGTCTAATTAATAGAAAAAATAACAATTTTCCATGTTTAATTCACAAAGTTCAAGTGAAACAAGGGTAAATCACAATCTCCCAATCTCAAAGTCTAAAGCATAGTCTAGCTAATAGACAAAATGACCATTTTCCATGTTTAATTTGCAAAGTTCAAGTGCTTTTAGGGATTTTTAGGGTGTTGAATCTATTTGTGCATTCAAATACTCATTTTAAATAACAAGAAATCACAATCTCACCCAACACTATATTTCGAGGGGAAATGTCATTTTGTCTATTAATTAAACTACACCATAAATACAATAGGGCATTTTCTAAGTATTTTTTCTGATCAATTTTGTCCAAATCAAGAAGAGATTTTTAAGAGTCACAAGTTCAAGCTATTTACTTTGCAAAGTTCAAGTACTTCGAGAGTTTTTTAGGGTGTTGAATCCATTTATGTATTCAAAAACACATTTTAGATAAAAGAAATCACAATCTCACCCAAAATTGTATAGCTAAATTCTGAGGGAAAAGACCATTTTGTCTATTAATTAGACTACCCCATAATATAATAGGATTCATTAATATTACATTGTATGTTTTCGTTCAAGAGGTTAAGGAAAAATTTAATAGATGAAAATCTTGTTAGAATGCATTTAATATCATTAGCTTTCTTGTGAGAATAAATTTAATCAGCAAGTAGTCTAACCAATAGATGAAATGACCATTTTCCAAACATTTTTTATTTTCAAATTTGCCTAAAATCCAGTAGAGCTTCTTAAGAATCGTAATTTTAAGTTAATTAATTTGTAAAGTTCAAGTGCCTCGGGTGTTTTTTAGAGTGATTAATCCATTTGTACATTCTAATTAGATCACGTCTTTAATTGGTAACATAGACTCCTTTCCATTTACTATAGCCTAATTGTTCTAAGTTTTGGAAAATTTCTAAACATATTTTCTAATCAAATTTACTCGAAAACTAATAGAAATTTGTTGAAATCACAACATTT
>APFE030954108.1:0-27700 GCA_000404065.3 Pinus taeda | reverse complement strand
ACAAATTTGGGTGAGCTTGGAAGAGAGTTTGCTGATTGGATGAGTTTTTGTGTGAGGTGCCCAGATGACCGCGCACCTTTCTGAAAAAACCGCGCACCACCCAGAAATCCGCGCACGTGTAATTTCCTTCAGCAAAAATCTCCTCTCAGAGCCGCGCACTGCCCAGAAATTCGCGCACACTTGTGTAACGACCGCGCACCTTCCCAGGCACTGAAATTGCTGAATCTTGCCCGAAATCGCCTTCTTTGCCTTTAGCCTTGTAATTTCTTGCTCCCAAATGCACAATGAGGGTTTTTAAAGAGGGAATTTACCTTTATATGCTTCCATAAAAAAAAATTTAACTCAAAAACCCACTTTATAATGTTTATACTTTGACATTCTTTTTAACACTGTTTTGGAGTCATTTTGTCCTGAAATGAGCTCTTTTGATGCGATTGACTCTGTTCTTTTTGTAGGTTGACCATATGATGGACTGTGGAGAAGGAACCAGGGTTGTTGCCGGCACTTTTGCAACCTTCTGAGAATTTCTTTATTTTTTTACAAATTTGACATGATCCTTGGACTTAAAAACAGGGTTTTTAAATCCAAGGCATAAAATAATCTAGCTGATGAAAGTAACAATGGAACACATGTACATAGCTCCTTCTGGCTTGCTGGGCACTCACTGACCTTGACTCGTGACCTTGACATAATTTTAACTCAAAACCCTAGACTTAAGACCATGGGACCTCAAGACAAAATAACGACAAGTATGACTCAATTACATTGTAGTATGACCTCATCCAGCAAAGCCAAGAAGGGAAAAATGACTAGCTTCCTCCATTCAGTGTTATGGCATGCCTAGCGGGATGCAAAATTGACACTGATGAGAGACCTAACCATGCATATGCAAAGAGCTATTGATCGCTGATGGAGGGCTTAAGACCGACACTAACATGGCCAACAGAGAAAGCGCTGCATGGCTGGATAGCAGCGAAGTGGAAGCCGAAAGGACACATAACGCTGTAGCTAGGACCTAAATGATTCTTCATGACCATCTTTAACTGCTTGGAGGACCGAAATAGAGTACTAGATGGCGGCCCCTATTTTTTCAAAATAGCTGGCCTATATTTGAGGGGATGGGTGGAGCACTTTAATCTAGACAAAGAAGATCTCAACTGGGCGCCAGTCTAGATTCGTCTCTACTCACTCCCAATGGAATACTGGGACGAAGAGACATTACAACCCATAGGAAATGGTCTTGGTGAATTTGTCAAAACGGCAGAGGAAACAAAACTCCGAAGATATACCTCCTTCGCCTGCATTTGCGTTTACATGCACCTTAGCAAGGCACTTCCGGATGCGGTAAGTATTTTTCATGAAGATGTTGAATGGGTTTAGTTAATTGATTATGAACATGTGTTGTTCAGGTGCAGGAGATGCCATGCACTGGGTCACCTATTTCGGGACTGTCCTCTAAACCAAAAGCCCTCGAATACCACTTCCTTTGAGGAGCCGGATCTAACTGACTTCACTAAAGTTGCCAATCGTAGGAAAAATCATAAGAAACCTACTACAATCCTTAAGAAGCCTCAATCCAGTTCATCAAAACCCTCTATGAGAAACAATTTTGAAGTGCTAGCCCAACAAGAAATACACAACCTTGAGCCCCTTGTCCCACCTAAGAAGGATCCCATGATGAATAAACGACCTACACATTCTGATCCCAAAAAAATCCCAGAAGAACCATTACCCACAGATCCTTCCTCCACGGCTATGCACACAGTCCCAACCTGGTACTCGCAAGGAATGGAGGTAGACAACTCGTAGCTTGACCTTTCCAGGGCAACAGAAACAACAGAAGGCATAAGTGACACACAACATATGGAAGAAGAACCAGAAAGCATAGACATTGGGGATTTGGACATTCTTGGTCTAGAGTAGGCATGCAAAACAAAAAAATTATGATAAAATCCCAGAGCGACAGTTGGAGAATCTAGAAGTAATTCTCTCCTGAGCTCAAAGGAAAAAATCCCTAGGTATTCAAACTGGAGGTCTGTGGGATGGGAAAAGCATAATCAAAGATAACAAAAAGAGAGGGAGGAAAACGAATCTTCAACGCACCATCCGCATTGGGGAAATGCTAGTGGAGTCAAGTAGATACTCCAAGCTCACAAAGTATTAAAACTCTCTCTCCAACCTTCCATCATGAAGCTAATCTCATGGAACACCAGGGGGCTCAATAGCCCTGGGAAATGCAGACTGATTAAAAACATGATAAAGCAAGAGAAACCCCAAATTCTCTTTCTGTAGGAAACTAAATGCAACTCCATCTCTCTAGATCGAATTGCAGCAAAAGTTTGGTCAGGTAGTACAACAGCAGTAGTGGATGCATCTGGCGCCTCAGGAGGCTTGGCAATCATCTGGGATGCACACACCATCGAGCTCAACAACATGCATGCAAACAAGCATTTCCTTCAAGCTACTTTCCACATTACAGGCACCAGTATACATGGTCACATAACCAATGTATATTTCCCCCAGGAAGCTATGCATAAGGTAGAACTTTTGAATACCCTTTCCTCAATCAATACTGATAGGTCTCATCCACTCTGGATCACTAGGGACAACTTCAACATGATAACCAAGATGGAAGAAAAGCGAGGAGGAAGGAATAAGATGGACAAGGAAAGTAACAATCTAAAAGATGACATTCAAAGCAATTGGCTTATTAACATGCCATTCAACAATGGCCTTTTTACTTGGAATAACAAAAGAGCTGGTTCGCACCAAATTGCGTCTCGCCTGGATAGATTCCTAATCTCTGACAATGCAATCCACTTAGGGGGATACCTTTCAGCTTCAATCCTGCCACTGATAGGCTCAGACCATTGGCCAATTTCTCTCCAATGGTCTAAACCAGGCAATGCTATCCGCAAGCCGTTTCGCTACGAGGCTTTTTGGATGACACATCCGGATTTTTTCAATCTGGTAAATTCAGAATGGATCAACTTCTCTTTGCCAAATGGTACAAACATGTTCAAATTTCAGCAGAAGCTTAAATACCTCAAGAGTAAAATAAAACAATGGAACCATTCTTCGTTTGGTAACATTTTCCAGGCTCATAATGCTCTAGATCAAGAGATGAAATAGTTGTAGCAACGGATCATCACAGAGGGAAGATCAGAGGAACTCTCGGAATAGGAAAAATCTCTTGAAACTCAAATCTCAGAGAGGGACAAACAAGAAGAAACGCTTTGGAGGCAAAAATCGAAAATCACATGGCTCAAGGAAGGGGAAAAAATACAAAAAAAATTCACTATTCCATTATTCAACGCCGAATGAATAACAATATTACTCACATCCAAAAAGAGTAGGGGGTAAAAGTGGAAAAACATGAAGAAATCGAGCTCGAACTTCTCAACTATTTTAAGCAAGATCATCAAGAACCACAGGTGGACAGAATGCAAGCTATAGGAAAAATCACAAAGAACATCCCCAAACTCATCACAGAAGAGCACAACCAGCTCTTACTCAGGCCAGTTGACTTACAGGAAGTGGAAAATGCAGTTCATCAACTGAAAAAAGGCAAGGCGCCGGGGCCAGACGAATTTACCTCCAACTTTTTCCATAATTTCTGGGAGCTAATTAAATTGGAAGTCTAGAATATTGTTGAGGAATCAAGAACCATGAGGTGGATGCTTCTGTCTATGAATGTTGTTAGAGCCTAGATTTACCTCAAGCTGAAAAGGTAAGCTTCTAGGTCCACATCAAACTGCACTCAGCCAGGAGAGGGCCCTCTCCGAGTCAATCTCGGAAAAAGATAATCGATGGGGCTCGAGATGACTGAAATAAAAGCTAATTTTAGGCTAGGAATGAAGTACAAGGATTTGAATTGAGTTTTTGGGGGTTTTTAGTTGGAAAATGGGAGAGGCAAATTTGGGTCTGGGGATGAGGCACAGTTTTTGCAGAGTTCTAATTAGGGCAAGGAAGGCAATTGTTTTGATGCTTTAGAATGAATAAATGGATGGATCAGACCAGTGAGGAGCCAAGGAGGGCAAGAGAGTCTCGAGAGTCCTCCTCAAACAGATGAAAACATTGAAAATTTAAATAAAAGTTCAAAGCAGAGCACAACAGTCCAGTGAATTCTACTTTAATCACTCATTTGTTTAATTTCAGAAGGAAAGAGAAGAGAAAATGATACACATAAACATAAATGAACTTACAAGTACATAAATAATAACACCATCAAAACATAGAGCCACATGGATCCCAACAAGTGCTGCAAAACCCTGATCTTTCCTTAGCCAAAAATGCAGAGATAGAATATACAATGATGTGCCAAGCAATCCCAAGTGTCCAACCCTAACAATGACTCAGAAGATACACGATATAGACCATCCTAACTCATTCCTATGCCTCTAGGAGTTGAGCTCATCATTCTAGGCGTTGTTTCAACCAATTCTAAACAAAGCACTGAAATCTAGGCAATCAAACAACTTGCCTCTATAAGGTAGGAAACTGATTCATTCATTAAATTTTCACTTTTTAATGAATGAATCCTCTAGAACAAGTAAATAGGTGCCAAAATTACATCATAGACATCAAGTTACATCAATATAGGTCAATAATTACATCAAAAAGAAAAACTAGTTAAAACTGGTCGAATTTCTGAGCTGGAAGGTGAAAAATTTGGCAAAAATCCTCTATGCACCGTGCCTGATTCTTTATGCGTCGCGCCACTTTGGAGCTGAATTTGAGGCCCGTCCCGGAGTCCAAATTGAGCCTAAGATAGCTCGTTGGAAAGCCCTTCTTGTTTGCGTTCCAACCCAAGTGAAATTTTTCACTTTGGTGTCCATTTTCCCCTCCAAAACTTCAATCTCCCAAGAATGCTTCCTATGTGTCAAAATAGGGGCAGTGAGGTCATTGTTTGAGTGTTTTTGACCTCTTGGGGACTCAAAACTTGCCCAAACTTCTTGGCCATGCACTATAAGTCACGATTTTTCATGGAAAATCCAAAAATATAAAGTTTTTGAAATTTGGAGCCCTCTAGCAAAAGCGAGTGCCACGTGGCGCGACGCATAGGGAGGCAAAACCTGTTTTTCAGTGCAAAAATTTTCAAAAATGCAAAAATTGCTCCAAATTTCTTGAAATTTGTTCTATACCTTCTCTATCAAGTGTCATGCTAGGCTAAAGAGGCTTCGGCCAATATCCAAAGGCGATCATGCTCCTTTTGCCTCGTTTGCTTCCTTATTGCCTTCTTCAATTTTGCCTTTAGATTTCTTATTCGTGCCTTGGAACTCATATTTTGCGCCCTGTAATGGAAAGCCATGTGTCTCAACAAAGCTTTGTCCTTATCGACCTTTTCCAGCAATCTCTCCAGGTCGATGTTGATTCTCTCGAGCCAAGACTCCCGATCATCATTAATCTCTTGCTCCAATGAAGTGAGCTCAATCCTTCTCCTTTGGGCAGCTTGGCTATTCTCGTGGATGTTTTGCAACTCCATGATTGCTTGCTGATCTTCGAGCTGTTTGTTCCACTGCTCCAAGTATTTCAAAGTCCACTTAGCCCTCTCCAAGTCAAGGGACAAGGCTATGATCTCTGTTTGCTGCTCCTAGATGATCTCTCTAAGATGTGCATTTTGCGAGCCCATGTCTGTAACATCATCCTAAGCAAAAATGAAGTCAATTTCTCACTCACCTAAAGGCCCCTTGCCCTGCATTGGCCTCTTGCCTCTGTCCTGTACCTGTGATGTTGATGTCGGAAATGAGGCCCCTTCCACCCCGAGTGGAGATAACACTCACTTTGCTATTGCAAATAACTGCCTCGTGCCCTTCTGATAAGTAATGAAAACTGGCATAGTAACAGCGTGTGGATCACGACCTTCTTGTTGATGAGAAGGTCCACCAATCTCATGCCGAGCCTCTGACGGTCCCTGTGAAACTCTGAAAATGTCACGAGAGATGAAATCATCCCAAGTGATGCCCTGTAATCCAAGCTGATGAACCACCAAAATCTTGATGAGAGCAAAATCGCAAATACTGTTGAACTGCTCCTAAGGGGTTTTGTGCTGCACAAGGGCGGTCATCCTCTCTATATTCTGGCATATGAAATAAGGAATGTTCATCATCCTTACCCAGGTGAAATGCATGAGCAACCTAATGTGATAAGCATATAGCCAGGAGAAGCAACCTTCACAACTGAAATACTTCATGATTAATTTCATTAATGGAGCATATTCATCTTTGAGATATCAGAAAGGGAACACTCTCTTGAGCTACCTCAAGAAACCAGGTTTAATATATGGCTCATAATGTTGCCGGTGAATCTTCTGCCTCTTGTTCCATGGTTCTCCAATCTTCGGTATACTGGTTGCTAATGAGATAGAATCTGTTTTAAGTTTGAAAGTGACACCAGCCAAAGTAACTTGATCACCATGTAAATGTAATACAAATAAGTGAGCCAACTCATGATGGACTTGAACAGAACCAACCTTCTCACAAAATTCATAACATGACTGAAACTGGAAACAAGAGACGACAAGAGGGCAGGCCTGCAATTCTGTAAGGGTGGTTGGTTCTTCTCTAACATGTCGGCCACCTTTATGAGGCCTTCGGGGTGCATGTCCCTCCATGGGTGAGTCACTTTGGGTCTCCACTTCATAATCGGATGAATGACCAGATGACATAACTGCTGATATGCAAATTGCCTTGTAGAAATAGATGTTGGTGATAAAATTGTGTTGGACTGCTCTTTTGTGATGTGGTTGAATTCTGCCACCAAGGGGAAAAATGCAACAAGGGACTATTAGGAAGGGGGAAAATAGTAAGGGATTAGGGACTTTTGGGACAAATTTGTTTAGGAGGGGTTGGGAATTTTGTATAGGGTATGGTTTGGGGTTTTTACATTGGAAATGTGTGGAAAGGAATTGGGGATAGGGGTTTAGTAATTTTGTGGGGATAGGGAAGAATGAAATTAGGGAGAATTGAATAAGGGAGAAGGGAATAACGGAAAGAAGGGAGAAATGGGATGGAGGAGTGAGTGTGGTAGCACAACATTGACATTGAAACCCTAACAGCAAGTTTCCTTGAGGTATTTTAGAGGTAGGGTTTAAGATTTTTGTTTCAACCGTTATCATCCATAAACCACCATAACTTATCACAAAATTGGATGAAACATCAATATAAATACTCTACCTAGCAAATCCACGCAAGTTATGAGCAATTTGGAGAAATTTTAAGCAATTTCGAACTTTCAGGTGTATGCGTCGTGCCGCATACCCAATGCGCCGCGCCGTCCCAGTGCACCCGCCCATGTTAATTTGCACTATGCGTTTGCTCCCAGTGCGCCGTGCCCCTCCAGTGCATCGCGCCACCTGCTCTATGCGCCGCGCCGGTCAAGTTTCATCCAACCTCACCCAAATTTCACACTTGCTCAACCAATTTGCTTTGAGTTGCTTCTCTTTGGTCTTGGCATACAAATGACATTGATCCTCATGGAAATATCTTTATAAGGACATGGATTTGATTTTTGACTCTCCAAAACCCATCTTTATAATGTTTGGCATTTGCACTTTTTCACATTTGAATAAAACTCTCTTTTTTAAATTTCCTTTTTGATTTTTTGACTGAAATGATGAAATTCTTGGCAATTTTTTTCAGGGATAGCTGTCATGGAATTTGGCAAAGGAGACCAGGGCTGTTCCTGAAGAATTCAACAACTGAAAAAGTTTTGAAAATTATTACAAAAAACAAAATGTTGAATTTTCTTCAAAATGGAGTTTTGAAGAAAAGTCATAATCCATCCTTATGATGATGAAAATATTTTAAATGAAAACTTATTAAGAACCCCCCTTTGGCCTACTAGCATTATTGGACATCTTGAAGACACAATTTGTGAAACCCTAGACCTAGTGACTGAAATGACTCTTGCTGATCAAAAAGACTAAAACAGGATTGTGAGTGACTTTAAAACTTGATTTTGATGAATAGACCTAAGCCAGCAGGATAGGGCATGAGGGGAAATGAATAGCAAGACCCTTCCGTCAGATTATGCCATGCCCCTAGCGGAATGCAACTGAGTGAATCGAGCGAGACACCTAAAAATGAAATGCAATAGAGAAATGATCTCTTACGGAGGGATGTAAAGACCAACTCTAACATTGGCTCCAATGGGGATGGTAGCTCCTTGGAGGTGCCAAGAATTGCAGATCTCTGGGAGAGCTAGACAGTGCCTTCGTCCATTGGGCTATGGAGTCCATTATTTTGAGAAATCGACACAAGAATCTTGACTTATTTATTGAATCAGACTTGACTCAAACTGATTCAATTATGAAACCAAAATGACTGAAAAACTGTCTTGACAAACTGAACCTGAAACTGAAACCTTTCTTCAAAATTATAGCCTTCACTTCGGGCCCCAGACTGAAGAAAATATCACAGTACACTCTTGCAATGAAACTGGAATTAAAATGATATGTACAATGACAATGTAAGCAGCAGAAAATTTCTCAGAAATGATACTGCTTGAGCAGCCGACCATTGACCAGCCCTCCGGGACATTCTTCCCTGTTTATCTCCTTCAGAAGAAAAGCATTCTGACCACGATATGCAGCGATTTTGAAGGGACCTTTCCAAAGATTTTTGAACTTATCGTGCTTACCCTTTTCCTCATTCCTTGCATCCCATTTCAGCACCACTTCCTCTAATTGGAATTTGTCCACCTTCGCTTTTCTGTCATAGATTTTCTTAATCTTCTCCTGCAACTTAGATGTGTTTTGGAAAACTTCTTCTCTTGTTTGCTGCAAATGGACCATTTGATTTAGTCTTCTCTGCATAGAATCTTCCTCACTGTCGGCCTCTTGAAGAAGTTTGACTACCGGAGCTGCTAGAGAGGTAGGAAACACTATATCAACTCCATAAACAAGCTCAAAGGGGGACATACCAATGGATTTCTTTTGGCTGACCCGATCTGCCCAAAAGTTCATTGACTAACTTCTTATGCCAACTCTTCTTGTTTATTTCCAACAGCTTCTTAATGATGTTGACTAAATATTTATTTGAAGACTCCGCCAAACTATTTCCTTGCGGATGATAGGTAGTTGAGTGACCCAAAATTATTTTATACTTGTTACAAAACTCAACCATCTTCTTTGATTTGAATGTTGCTACGTTATCAGTGATTAACTTATTCGGGCAACCAAAACATGACAAGATATTATTCTCAAGGAATGAAATAATTACCGCATCCGTAGCTTGTCTGGTGGGAATTGCTTCGATCCATTTTGTGAAATAATATGTTGCCGTGGGAATCCATCGATGCTGACCGGAAGAAGCAGGATGAATTTCACCAATGAAATCCAACCCCCACTGCTGAAAAGGGGCACTCACCTCAATGGGCTTAAGCGGAAAAGGCTGTAATTTCTGCCTTCCTTCAAAAATCTCACATTGATGACAACTTTTGACAACCTTATATACATCATCAAACAATGTCAGCCAATAGTATCCCGCTCTCAGAATTTTATTCGTCGTTGTTTTCCAAAAAAGGTGACTGCCACAATCTCCTTTATGGAAATCCTCCATGACCTGCTTTGCTTCTTCTTCCACCAAACAATTCAACAGAACGCCATGAGGATCTTTTGAATAAAGTGCAGAATTTAGAATGAAAAACTTAGCAGCATTTAGTTTGAGAGTTCTACTCTTGTTTCGAGTCATGTCGGGTGGTGGTGACAAATTCTACAGCACATATATGATATCTGAATACCACGAGGAAATAACAAACATTTTGGATACCTGAATTGACAAACCTTCCTCATTCTCATCGGACATAGCAGCGATCATATTTATGTCTAAGGCGTGCAAGTTTGATTCAGCCATTAACTTTGCCAATCCCTGTCCTTTAACAAGCTTGGTGGGCTTTATCTCCACATCGTACTCCAACAAAGCGGCAATCCACTTGCCTCGTCTTCCTTCCAGATCAGTCTGCACTAAAACATCCTTGACAGCAGCGTTAGGAACATAAGCCAAAGTATGAGAATGCAAAATATATACCCGAAAATCTTTCAATGCTTTGACAAGTGCAAGGGCCTACTTTTCAATGATGTTGTACTTCAAGGCTACATCTCTTATAGTTCGGCTAAAAAAGCAATTGGTCTTTCATACTCATCTCTTTTCTGCATTAATACAGCTGCCATTGTATGCTCCAAAGCAAAAGAAAACAATATAAAATCCTTAGTGTAGTCTGGGCTAATTAGAACCAGAGCTGAAGAAAGAGCCAATTTGACTAAATTGAAAGATTTTATAGCCTCTTCTGTCCACTTAACTTGGCTGTCCTTCTTAAGCAGGTTTGTAATCTCCCTTAGGTGTTCAACAAGATTAGGAACAAAGCAGCGTAAAAAATTCATCTTACCATTAAAAGATTGAATCTCCTTCTTGTTCTGGGGAAAGTCAATTTGCTGAATCGCTTCCACATGTGCTGGATCAATACGAATGCCATCTTTTGAGATAATGTGCCCAAGTAGTTTGCCCTCATCCATTGCAAACAATCTCTTCTTTGGATTCAGCGACACACCATATTTTCTGCACTTTTGAAAGACAATTTTCAAATGATGCATGTGTTCTTCATCTGATTTGGAAAACACGGTCAGATCATCAAAGTACACAACCAAGAAGACATCCTTCTCATTTGCGAAAGCCAAGTCCATTGCCCGCTGAAATGTGGCGCCCGCGTTCTTCAAACCGAAAGGCATTTTAGCATAATGAAAAGTTCCCCACGGGGTGGTGAACGCTGTTTTATCTCAGTCATCTTCATGGACCAAAATTTGGTTATATCCGGAATAACCATTGAGTAGTGACATTCGAGATGCTCCAACTACTCGCTGAAGTATATGATCCATTTTGGGCAATGGATAATTATCCTTCAATGAAACTTTATTGAGATTCCTAAAATCAATGCACAAGTGAATCTCACCTGTCTTCTTTCGTACGGGCACCAAATTAGAGATCCAATCAAAAAATCAGATGGGAACAATGATTCCTGATTTGTACAACTTGTTTATCTCCTTCTCAATTGATGGCAACAATTTTGGATTTAGCCTTCTCAACTTCTGTCTGAAAGGCTTCTGATTGGGCTTAATGGGAATAGTGTGCTGAATTATATTGGTATCATATGTCTTCAAATCAAAATAATCCCAAGCAAACACATCAACAAAAGATGATAACAAATTGATATATTTGGCTTTTACCTTGTGTGGCAATTCTTTGGATAGTTTTACCATTTTTGGATTTGCAACTGTTCCGATATGGACCTCTTCAACACCCTTCTCTGTTGGCTGCAATGTTGGCTTGCGGGCTACGTCATCTTGATCAAAGAGTTCTTCTAAAGGTATCAAGCCTTTAGGAATTATGTTATCCTTTAGCTACAACACTTCCATTTGATTGATCTGCACATCATCTTCATCATCATTGTGTTCTACATCAATTAAAGTATCTTTGAACTTACCTTTGTTTTGCAAAAAATCATCAATTTCGTCATCGTCTTGGAGAACTTGCCAATATCTCTAATTGTCCGGGATAGTCGGACGATGCTTGACATGGATTTCAAATTTATTGCTTGAGTTCATAGGAATCTTCAAACTACTTGCTACCTTAGCAAGTGCATTAGCAATTCCATTTTGAATACGAGGCACACACGTCAAGGTATAATCTAAAAACAATTTAAGGATGTCTAAGACTGCATTTCGGTAAGCTCGTATCCGAGGATGTTTTGCTTGATATTCGCCCTTAACCTGCTTAATCACCAATTTAGAGTCGTCATATATTGCAATCCTCTTAGCATTCAACTTTCTTAGAATTTTTAGGATAGCAATCAAAGCTTTGTACTCAGCCTCATGGTTCGAACAATCAAAAGCTAGCTTGTAAGAACATACCCGCACATTACTAGGCACTTTGTTCAGAGCGGAGAGAGGACTGCGTACCCAAATACCAATTCCAGCACCATTATTTCCCACTGCACCATCGAAATCCATGGTCCACAGGCCCTCTTCATTTTCTTCTAAGTGCTGAAATGCTATTGGCTCTATTTTTCTTGTTTGCTGTCCATTGTCTTTGGCTGATTGCTCAACGGTATTCTCTTGTTTTTGTCCTTCTTTATTCAAAACTTCTCTGAAATTCTCTGCTATATCTGGAATATCATCTGCTACAATTAATTGACTATCAATATCATTGAAACTATTTGAATACAAAACAAAAGACTCTAAATTTGTATGTACATAATTAATCGGATGATTAATTGGTTTCTCCTTGCTTGTAATCATGTATTTCATTTTTTGTTCCCGATACAATTTTCTCATTTGGCCAAACAAAGGAATCGTTGCATAGGAAAAATCTAGTTGTAATGTCCCTTTCAATTTCGCTCCCTAAGACTTGGAAAGAAGCATACCAAACCTGGGAGGAATGTCTGCCACAATAACATCCATCAAAACATTCTTCGTGGGGATATGATCCAAAATTATGACCAAGTCTTTGATAAGCCCAATACATCTCACTCTGCTAGAATCAAATGAAAAGAGATCGTGGTATCTCCTTGTGATGTCCAAACCCAACTTCTCCATAATAGCTTTCGGCATAAGATTGTGAGAAGCACCAAAATCAAACATGGCATTATGCAACACAAACTCGTGCAATCTTAAATTGATGTAAAAAGGCGGCACATCACTGTCTCGAGACTCACCATTCAATGCTGGTCCAAACATCAGTTCGGGTTGATCATCTTCCACACTCACCATATCAAACATTGGATCTAAATTCAAAACTTTAGAGACTTGACCTCTATAATCATTGTTTCTCATTAGTTCGGTCAAGGGAATGGAAACTTTCAATTTAGAAATTTCATTTTCTAAACTAAAAGTTGAGATCTTTTCTACCTCTTTGGCTGGAACATCTTTTCTTTCAGCTTTATCCTTTGGTACAACTGGCTGATTTGATTTTTCTGCTGATGGTGATTTGTTGCTAGTAGGATCAACTGCCTCTTTTCCTTTCCTTTGTGCATCAAGTGACTCATTCTTGGATGTTGGAGCTTCCTTTCTCTTCTGGATTGGATTGATGGGAACATTTCTATTTCTAAGTGAATACTGATGCTACTGGGTGGACAAAGAATTCATATAACCTCTCTGATACTCATTTAACTCTTCTTCAAGAGTGGTGTCATTCGCCAAGATAATTTCCTCATCCTTCTGAACAGCTGAATTTTCTACATACTCATCATCTTCAGTGATAAAGGTGGGCATATCATCAGGAGTAAAGAAGTGATTTTCTTCTCCTATTACATTGTCTTCATCATCAAATTCAGGACCAACAAAATTCTGGTAAAAAGGTGTCTTTACTTGGTATTGTTGTGGTGCAAGTTCTTGTGCTCACTGCTCACGTTGTTTGATCCTGAATTGTGGCTAGTACTAGCCACGGAAATTGGGATTCCGAATCTACGGTTCAGGCTTATCAAGTGTTAATCTTTCAATCATCTTTTCTACCTTGCAGAGTACTTGGTTAGATGTAGAAGCTTCTTCCTTTATTGAAACTTTCTTCTCAGCTTTCAATCTAGCTCTCTTGTCATTCAAATTTGCCTCAACACTAACAACAATTTTATGCATCTCTTCTAAGGTAGCCGGATCTCTCTCTCTTGCAATTGATATGCCATATCAGGATCAAAACCATCTGGGAACTTAAGCAAAGCTGACTTTCTAGGTGGCCTTAAATCATCAGGAATTGCATTACAAACCGCATTGAATCTACTACAGTAGTCTTGCATGGGCTCACCAACATTCCACTTGATCTTGGTATATTCAGAAGTGATTTGAAGAGGATCTTTCTTAACCTCCCAGCAATCCAAAAACTGTCTTTGAAGCTCATCTAATGTAGGAATACTTCTAGCTGCCAAAGCTCTGAACCATTTTCTTACCTCACCACCGAAAGTTTGTGCAAAGAGTCTCATTGTTACATTTTCTTCATCAATTTCATACCGCTCAAAGAAATCTGACATTCTGTCCACATTTTGTTGAGCCGAACCACTTTGAGGAGTGCCATCGAACAATGGAATCTTACTTTGATAATCTGCGGGCATATCATCCAAAACTTGAGGCAGCGCAAGAGGAGCAAAACGAGCAGCCATCGCTCTTGGTGGATTTGCAATCAGCATTGGAGATGTTGGGGGAGTAGGTGCAGCTGATGTGTGAGGTGTATGAGGATGGGTGTGCGGAGGAGATGCAATTTTGGGTGTAGAAGGAGTAGATGAAGGCGAATTTATTGCAAACTTTTGATATGTGATAATAGGCTGCACAGGGATAGTGGGAATGAAGGGCAGTTCGGTGGGACTCTTTGAGTTGAATGTCGTGACGGAAGATCCAAGGGTGGCAGATGCATATTCTAGGAAATCAGCGATATTTGAAGCCTCAATTTCTGTCTAGAGTTGTCTTAAAATAAAATTCTCAATGGCCTTGTTGGATTTTTCAACTTCAAGAAGCTGCAGCAAATTCCAAATTTGGGACTATGGAACCAATAGCACTTTCGGATTTGGTTTCAAACAATGATAACTCAAAACATGCATCAAAATCAAGCTCTTCAAGATACTTAAAAATTGCAGGACATGAGTGGGATTTGAACACGGGAGTCTTAGAACTCTCTTGATGAAGAAACGTTGGAGTCAAATTGGGATTTTCGTAGACAGGGGGAGGATTTGGATCTGGATTAGCTCTGGTATATCTCCTTGAATCCAGTGTGTTTTTTTCCAAAGATCAAAGGAACATAAACAACTTTCTCAGCCTATGAATTTGTAAGCTTATCATCCACAACTTAGAATCATTACATACACCGGGGTGGTTGCAGGTTAGATTTTCCGTTAACGAGACTAGACCGGAGATTGACTGAAGTAGCATTTATGTACTTGCGCTAATGCAAAGCAAAAGCGTTTCGAAGGCTACCTGGCTAATCTTCAAACTTCGTCTGTAGTTTCAAAATGAAGAATACTAACAAACAATCAAATCAATTCCCCAGTGGAGTCGCCACTATGTTAGAGCCTAGATTTACCTAAGGCTGAAAAGGTAAGCTTCTAGGTCCACATCAAACCATGCTCAGCCTCGTAGCTAGCCCTACGAGGACAGGAGAGGGGTCTCTCCGAGTCAATCTTGGCAAAAGATAATCGATGGGGCTCGAGATGACTGAAATAAAAGCTAATTTTAGGTTAGGTATGAAGTACAAGGATTTTAATTGAGTTTTTGGGGGTTTTGAGTTGGAAAATGGGAGAGGCAAATTTGGGTCTGGGGATGAGACACAGTTTTTGCAGAGTTCTGATTGGGGCAAGGAAGGAAATTTTTTTGATGCTTTAGAATGAATAAATGGATGGATCAGATCGATGAGGAGCCAAGGAGGGCAAGAGAGTCTTGAGATTCCTCCTCAAATAGATGAGAACATTGAAAATTTAAACAAAAGTTCAAAGTTGAGCACAACAGTCCAGTGAATTCTACTTTAATCACTCATTTGTTTAATTTCAGAAGGAAAGAGAAGAGAAAATGATACACATAAACATCAATGAACTTACAAGTACATAGAGAATAACACCATCAAAACACAGAGCCACATGGATCCCAACAAGTGCTGCAAAACCCTGGTCTTTCCTTAGCCAAAAATGCAGAGATAGAATGTACAATGATGTGCCAAGCAATCCCAAGTGTCCAAACCTGACAATGACTCAGAAGATACATGATATAGACCATCCTAACTCATTCCCATGCCTCTAGGGGTCGAGCTCATCATTCAAGGAGCTGTTTCAACCAATTCTAAACAAAGCATTGAAATCTAGGCAATCAAACAACTTGCCTCTATAAGGTAGGAAACCGATTCATTCATTAAATTTTCACTTTTTAATGAATGAATCTTCTAGAACAAGTAAATAGGTGCCAAAATTACATCATAGACATCAATTTACATCAAGATAGGTCAATAATTACATCAAAAAGCAAAACTAGTTAAAACTGGCCGAATTTCTAAGCTGGAAGGTGAAAAATTTGGCAAAAATCCTCTATGCAATGTGCCTGATTCTCTATTCCTCGCGCCACTTTGGAGCTGAATTTGAGGCCCTTCCCAGAGTCCACATTGAGCCCAAGATAGCTCGTTGGAAATCCCTGCCTGTCTACTTTCCAACCCAAGTGAAATGTTTCAATTTGGTGTCCATTTGCCCCTCCAAAACTTCAATCTCCCAAGACTGCTTCATGTGTGTCAAAATAGGGGTAGTGAAGTCATTTTTTGAGTGTTTTTGACCTCTTGGGGACTAAAAACTTGCCAAACTTCTTGGCCATGCACCAGCAGGCATGATTTTTCATGCCAAATCCAAAAATATGAAGTTTTTGAAATTTGGAGCCCTCTAGAAAAAGCAAGTGTCACGTGGCGTGGCGCATAGGGAGGCAAAACTTGTTTTTCAGTGCAAAAATTTTCAAAAATGCAAAAATTGCTCCAAATTTCTTGAAATTTGGTCTATACCTTCTCTATCAAGTGTCATGATGGGCTAAAGAGGCTTTGGCCAATATCCGAAGGCGATCATAATCCTTTTGCCTCTTTTGCTTCCTTATTGCCTTCTTCAATTTTTCCTTTAGATTTCTTATTCGTGCCTTGGAACTCATATTTCGCACCCTGTAATGGAAAGCCATGTGTCTCAACAAATATTTGTCCTTATCGGCCTTTTCCAACAATCTCTCCAAGTGGATGTTGATTCTCTCGAGCCAAGACTCCCGATCATCATTAATCTCTTGCTCCAATGAAGTGAGCTCAATCCTTCTCCTTTGGGCAGCTTGGCGATTCTCGCGGATGTTTTGTAACTCCATGATTGCTTGCTGATCTTCGATCTGTTTGTTCCACTGCTCCAAGTATTTCATAGTCCACTTAGCCCTCTCCAAGTCAAGGGCAAGACTGTGATCTTTGTCTGCTGCTCATGGATGATCTCTCTAAGATGTGCATTTTGCCAGCCCATGCCTGTAACATCATCTTGAACGAGAATGAAGTCAGTCTCTCGCTCACCTGAAGGCCCCTCGTCCTGCATTGGCCTCTTGCCTCTGTCCTGTACCTGTGATGCTGATGTCGGAAACGAGGTCCCTTCCACCCCGGGTGGAGATAACACTCGCTTTGCTTTTGCAAATAACTGCCTCGTGTCCTTCTGATAAGTAATGTAAACTGGCATAGTAGCAGCATGTGGATCATGGCCTTCTTGCTGATAAGAAGGTCCACGAGTCTCATGCCGAACCTCTGAAGGTCCCTGTGAAACTCCGAAAAAGTCACGAGAGATGAAATCATCCCAAGTGATGTCCTGTAATCCAAGTTGATGAACCACCAAAATCTTGATGACAACAAAATGGCAAATACTGTTGAACTGTTGCTCAGGGGTTTTGTGTTGCACAAGGGTGGTCATCCTCTCTATATTCCGGCATATGAAATAAGGAATGTTCATCATCCTTACCCGGGTGAAATGCATGAGCAACCTGATGTGATAAGCATATATTCGGGAGAAGCGACCTTCACAACTGAAATACTTCGTGATTAATTTCATTAATGGAGCATATTCATCTTTGAGATATCGAAAGGGACCACTCTCTTGAGCTGCCTCAAGAAACTAGGTTTAATATATGGCTCATAATGTTGCCGGTCAATCTTCTGCCTCTTGTTCCATGGTTCTCCAATGTTAGGTATGTCGGTTGCTAATGAGATAGAATCTGGTGTAAGTGTGAAAGTGACACCAGCCAAAGTAACTCGATCACCATGTAAATGTAATACAAATAAGCGAGCCAACTCATGATGGACTTGAACAGAAGCAACCTTCTCACAAAATTCATAACATGACTGAAACTGGAAACAGGAGACGGCAAGAGGGCAGGCCTGCAATTTTGTAAGGGTGGTTGGTTCTTCTCTAACATGTCTGCCACCTTTATGAGGCCTTCGGGGTGCATGTCCCTCTATGGGTGAGTCACTTTGGGTCTCCACTTCATAATCAGATGAATGACCGGATGACATAACTGCTGATATGCAAATTTCCTTGTAGAAATAGATGCTGGTGATAAAACTGTGTTGGACTGCTCTTTTGTGATGTGGTTGAATTCTACCACCAAGGGGAAAAATGCAACAAGGGACTATTAGGAAGGGGGAAAATAGTAAGGGATTAGGGACTTTTGGGACAAATTTGTTTAGGAGGGTTTGGGAATTTTGTATAGGGTAGGGTTTGGGGTTTTTACATTGGAAATGTGTGGAAGGGAATTGGGGATAGGGGTTTAGTAATTTTGTGGGGATAGGGAAGAATGAAATTAGGGAGAAATGGAATAAGGGAGAAGGGAATGATGGAAAGAAGGGAGAAATGGGATGGAGGAGTGAGTTTGGTAGCACAACATTGATTTTGAAACCCTAATAGAAAGTTTCCTTGAGGTATTTTAGAGGTAGGGTTTAAGATTTTTGTTTCAATCGTTATCATCCATAAACCACCATAACTTATCACAAAATTGGATGAAACATCAAGATAAAGACTCTACCTGGAAAATCCATGCAAGTTATGAGCAATTTGGAGAAATTTTAAGCAATTTCAGGTTTTCAGGTGTATGCCCCGCGCCGCATACCCAATGCGCTGCGCTGTCCCAGTGCGCCACGCCTGTGTTAATTTGCACTATGTGTTCGCTCCCAATGCGCTGTGCCCCTCTAGTGCGCTGCGCCACCTGCTCTATGCGCCGCGCCGGTCAAGTTTCATCCAACCTCACCCAAATTGCGCACTTGCTCAACCAATTTGCTTTGAGTTGCTTCTCTTTGGTCTTGGCATACAAATGACATTGATCCTCATGGAAATATCTTTATAAGGACATGGATTTGATTTTTGACTCTCCAAAACCCATCTTTGTAATGTTTGGCATTGGCACTTTTTCACATTTGAATAAAACTCTCTTTTTTAAATTTCCTTTTTGATTTTTTGACTGAAATGATGAAATTCTTAGCAATTTTTTGCAGGGATAGCTATCATGGAATTCGGAAAAGGAGACCAGGGCTGTGCCTGAAGAATTCAACAACTGAAAAAGTTTTGAAAATTATTACAAAAAACAAAATGTTGAATTCTTCAAAATGGAGTTTTGAAGAAAAGTCATAATCCATCCTTATGATGATGAAAATATTTTAAATGAAAACTTATTAAGAACCCCCCTTTGGCCTGCTAGCATTATTGGACATCTTGAAGACACAATTTGTGAAACCCTAGACCTAGTGACTGAAATGACTCTCGCTGATCAAAAAGACTAAAATAGGACTGTGAGTGACTTTAAAACTTGGTTTTGATGAACAGACCTGAGCCAACAGGATAGGGCATGAGGGGAAATGAATAAAACGACCCTTCCTGGCATGCCCCTAGTGGAATGCAACTGAGTGAATCGAGCGAGACACCTAAAAATGAAATGCAATAAGAGAAATGATCTCTGATGGAGGGATGCAAAGACCGACTCTAACAAATGCCACATTCATAAGCCTTATCCCAAAGGAAGCTCATTCTAACACCCCTGACAAATTTCAGCCCATTTCCCTGTGTAACGTCATCTACAAGATAGTTTCCAAAATCATAGCCTCAAGACTCAAATCGTTGCTACCACTTCTCATTTCGCCAAAGCAGTCAGGATATGTAGAAGGCAGCCAGATTATGGATGGCATAATCCTCACTCATGAAATCATCCACTCCCTGAAGCACTCCAAGAAATCGGGTATGCTACTTAAAATCGACCTCTCAAAAGCCTTTGACAATTTAAGTTGGATGTATATTCAAAAGACCCTATCTGCCTTTGGTTTCTCCCCAACTTGGATTTGTTGGGTCATGAGTCTCATCTCTTCCTCTTTTTTCTCAATTTTGATCAATGATATCCCCTCATCTCCTTTCTAGCCTTCCTGGGGTATCAGACAAGGGGACCCTCTTTCCCCCTTCCTCTTTGTGTTAATGGCGGAAGGTCTTGGCCGCAGTATGAAAGCTACTCTGTTTTCCTAGAAACTAAGAGGCTTTTCATTCCTAACACTCTAGCCTTCAATCATCAAAAATTTGTGGACGACAATATGCTTTTTGGTCACCTTTCAGTCCAGGAATCTTGACAATTCAATTCACTATTGAAGAACTTTTAAGAGGCCTCTGGTGCAAAGATAAACAAGGCCAAATCTCAATCTTCTTTTTTCATACCCACGTTGTCACCCAAGCTTCTATAGCTCGTATTCTTGGATTCTCAATTGTTGTTCTCCCTTCCAAATATCTTGGCGCTCCTATGACTGACTCAGCTATGAAACACTCCTCTCGAAGAATGCTCTTAGAAAAACTGGAGGCTCAATTATCTTCCTGGACTCACACGGCTCTCAATATGGCCAGTCGCCTATCTTAATCAAGGCGGTTCTACAATCCATGCCACTGTATCTCTTCTCGATCCTAGCTGCACCCAAATGGGTTCTCAAAGAGATCAAATGCCTACAAAGATCCTTCTTGTGGGGCAACTCTGATAAAAAATGCAAATGGGCCCTAGTCAATTGGGACACAGTTTGTCTGCCAAAGGTTACTGGTGGAATGGGTCTGCGGGATCCTTATCACAGCAATATGGTTATGGGTGCCGGCATCTGGTGGAAATGGCTTACTATGCCATCCACCCCTTGGGTATCCCTATGGACTACAAAGTATGCCAACAGTCGACCCATTGAAGAATTAATCCAAATTTAAGAAGTCAACCCAGGTTCTCTAATCTAGAATGCGGCCAAGCAACACAAGCTCTTAATTCAGCAGCATAGCTTCTGGGAAGTGAAGGACGACAATATAGCAAGGTTCTGGGATGACTCTTGGTAGCAACAACCCAAACTCAAGGATTTGATCTTACCTCATCAAATCCCTGAACAGGAAATGCAAATCTATAATACTGTCAAGAACTTCTGGCTTCCTCCCACATTGCAAGGGCACAGGCAATGGTGTAGCATGGACCACATAATAAGACAGGGAACAGACTCAGCTCAACAAATTCTCAGTACTGAATTAGCAAAGAGAAGAATACAATACTCAGAGGAAAAGGATATTCTTATATGGGGCTATGAAGAAAAAAGATCCTTCATAACTAGGGAGGCCTATCACATCATCATGAAGGAACACATTGTCAAGGACCCTCTCTAGAATAAAATATGGGACCCCAAGATTTGGCCGAAAGTCTCAACCTTTCTTTGGCTCTTATGTCACAATAAAATCCTTACTTGGGACAATCTCAAGAAGAGGAGCTTCCAAGGCCCCTCCATCAATCCCAACTGCAAGAAAGAAGAGGAAACCACCTAGCATCTTATGAACTCTTGTCCATTAGCGCACAAGCTCTGGGAAAAGGTCAGCTTTAGATGCCAAAAGGATGGAAGGACACAAGGAGATATATTTTCCATTGTTCGCAACTAGGCAAGGAACCCATTCAAGAGCAAGATGTTAAACTCCTTATGGAAGCTTATACCGGGTTTTCTCATGTGGACACTATGGAAGGAGAGAAACCGGCGAATCTTCAAGGACCAATCTATGCCCTTGGATTCTCTATGGAATACGGTATGTCAAAATATCAGGGAAACACTACTTCTTCAAACATGGTCTGAGGAAAACTTTCCCTCTCTCCCGTTGGAACGAACCATATGGACAAATTGGAATCTGCAGTGGAACCAAGAAATGATAATCAACGGAAAAACTCAAGCAAGAAGCAGAACACCAAATAAGTGAATTCCTCCTCCCTATCACATGTTCCAACTAAACTTTGATGGAGCCTCGAGAGGAAATCTAGGAAAGGCTGGATTTGGAGGAATATTCAGAGGTCATAAGGGAACTCCTATTCTAACCTACTTAGGCTCAACTAGATGGGACACCAACAACTCAGTAGAGTTAGAAGGATTATGGCAAGGACTCATTATAGCCCAAAAACAAGGTATATTCCCGCTTGTTATAGAGGGAGATTCGCAAATTCTCATAAATATGGTCACCAAAATGCTGCAAGGAACAACCTCCAGTAAGGTGAGCAACAGCTAGAGAATGGAGAGTCGACTAAAAATTATCGAAATTTGGCTCTCCTCCCACAAAGCGATCAATCTCAAGCACATACGACGGGAGGGAAACAAAGTAGTTGACCTATTGGCAAATATAGGAGTGGAAAGCGGAATAGATCTCCATACAAGTACACTCTCTACTCTATCCACTGAACAACAGATGTTGGAATATCAAGAATTGGTAAAGAATGAAATGGCTTAGGAGGAAGAAGCATACCCGGAGGCGAGTGATCTCCAAGAACATTAATGCCCACCCAACAGACCGCCGACAATCGTAGAATGGGGAGACCAAAGGGAAAGACCTTTACATATAGCAACATGCGATTGCGATCAGATTGCATCGCAATATCGCATCAGCGAAGACCAAGGGGAAGAGCCTTTACATATAGCAATATGCGATTGCGATCAAATCGGATTGCAATATCACATCGGCGGAAACCAAGGGGCGGAGCCTTTACATATCGAAATATTTGATTGCGATCAGATCGCATTGCAATATCGCATCGACGGAAACCAAGGGGCGTAGCCTTTACTTATAGCAATATGCGATTGGGATCAAATCGCATCGCAATATCACATCGATGGAAACCAAGGGGCGGAGACTTTACATATAGCAATATGTGATTGCAATCAGATCGCATCGCAATATCGCATCAGCAGAAACCAAGGGGTGGAGCCGTTACATATAGCATTATGTGATTGTGATCAAATCGCATCGCAATATCACATTGGAAGAAACCAAGGAGCGGAGTCTTTACACCTTCATATGTGCGACGCAATGATGAGGACCCGACGGTATTCTAAATAGTATTTGATAACATTTGTTTTTGTTGTTCGTATGATTGACCAGCAGGTCTATCGTTTTGTTGTCGCTTTTAGTGGTGCTGTGTTGAATCTTCTTCGGGGTTTTGCTTCAAAACATGGATCCGAGTCCTATGTATGGGTTTCCTTTGGTGACAGTCCTGGGATTTATGGTTTGTCTTTTTGTCATGTCAAACTGATTTCCCCAATTTGGGGCAGTTTAGACCTTCTTGATGAACTCTAGCAACAGTGGTTGAGGCGGGGCCTCGGTGTCATTATATATATTTTTTATTAATATAATTAGCCTTACGTAGAAAAAAATAAAAAAATACTTGCATGTAAGAAATTAGTTACTCTAAATCAAAATATCAACTTATATTTCAAAGAAAAATGAAATGCAAAGCATCAAATGAACTTTTAGTAAGATATAACTTAGAAATCAAAATGTGATGGTGAGGTTGTGTTCATTTTAAAATATGAAAATGAGCTAAAAATGAAAGTTAGAAAAAATGAAATGCAAAATTAATCCACCCACACAAAAATTTTCCTTCTAAAAGAGGAGAAAGGATGTCTTGGATAAACCCAAGCTCCCACAAGAAAAAAAATGTTTTTTATTATGATATTACAATGGAGTTAAAGCTTCTTTAAGGACTTCCCAAAAGATTAAGGGAATTAGTACAAGATTTGGAGCTAAAAATAGTTATAATAGCCCTCTTCTTGTCACTCAGATTGTATAGGCATGGTGAAACAACATCATCTCAGTGAGGGGATTGTCACTTTGATCCCCATCCACTATGTTCTAGTTGACTTCCAATAGCAGGCTATGGGGGGAAGTCCCTATAGAAGATAGAAATGAAAAACAAGTTGGAAACCAATGAGTCCAAGAGATAAGATTGAATGGCCTAGCCACTTGGTTGATTTAGCAAGCTTTTAGAGATCATATTTAATTATCAATGAAGTCATTGTCTTATGGAGTCAACTTACTTGTTTTACATCAATTAAGGACCAAATGACCCGATGAGAAACCAATGCTTCAATGCTTATATGGTATGCCAATCCTAAGACTTAGGTTAAATGCCAGAATCTTGGTTAATTTTAATTATATGCATGTTCTAGATGGTTCCTTCCTCTTAACTATTTTGGAACTAATCTCTAGATTAGATTGTGGGATATAAGCCAACGGGAAGTAAGTAGAGGCTTAATTAACGATACCTCCCCCCGTGTTCTAACCACCTTATGCCTACAGTATTGTAGAGATTGTGGCTCTAACGATTGCAAGGTCATTGTCTTAACCACTAAAGAGGTGTTAGGCTCCTCAAGTTAATGAGAAAGGTTTTCCTAAATGTATATCAACCAAGATTATGCTTTGAGATAAATGATTAGATGCAAGAATATTCCTAGACTGATGTGTAAGTATTATGAGTGAGTCTTGAGTTAAGATTGTTTATGTGATTCAAATACTTGATGTTGATTATATTATAACAAGAGTACTTAACAATATATTGAAAGACGATCTTAAACAATACCAAATGTTCAATGATACAAGTGCCAACAACCAACAAGAGATCTTCTTATAATAATTCCACAAAGATATTGACCAACAAGTGATAACAATGATAGCAATTTAGGAAACTTAGAGTGCTTATCTAATTAGCCAATCATTTCCAATACAAGATGTCAATGACTAAAGTTTAGCCCAAATCACTACAACCATGAACGATTATGAATTGTAAATTTATTTACCTAGTTTTAGAGACTTATATGTGATTTATTATCACTGCAACCTTGTGTTCATAGGTCTACAATTTTATATTAGCAGTCAAGAAGTGATGCAAGATGACAAAGATAAGCTATAAAATCGATGCATTTAACTTCCAATGATATTCACTTGATTATACGATTTATTGGATACTATAGATTAGATTTATTATGCTCAAATCATACTTGAAAATGATGTATATCATATCTATAATAACTTAGAAAATCAATGATTCAGTCCTTAATAAACCAACAAGGTGCCTAAATATTAATGCCAAATAAGTTGCAATGATTAGCTAATCAATTTCAATGATTTTTAGATGATCTTTAGTGAATTTTGATGGTTCTTATTTAGTTTATATGAATGCATAAATGGTTGTAGCAAACATATCAAATCTGGAAATTGTCCAACTGTCCTAAAAAAATAGCTTATATGCAATTAATTTAACCACAAGATTAATGTTCAATGCTTAAATGACTTGTTAATGAATTTAGGCTTATTTTATGTGTGTTTATGCCATCAATACATTGTTGTAGCAATTATACTAGACCTAAAACTTTCGGATTGGACCTCTACAATTTCAAAATCAGACCTTAAAAATTATATGACATCCAACATAAAACAATAAAATTGATAGATCAAACCCCTGTAATTTATTTTGATGTATTGTATGAGTTATTAGCTTAATGTGTGGATTCTTTAGGCTTGTATTATGATGATTATGCCACTGTTATATCAATATATCAAATATGATATAAATTATGCAGTCAACTAAAATGAGAGATGAAGGTAATAGAAGCAAAACCCAAGGCCTAATGGCCTATGCCAAGTTTGGAGATGTGACCTATGCTCACAAAATGTTAGCTTTAACCCCAAAGATTAGACCTTTAGGACTGCTGCAATCATAAATTATTAGAGATAAAATGGCAATCCTTTGAAGAAACCCTTGTTTGCAATGAGATTTAGCCCTTGTAGGGCTTACATACTTCTTAATTCTTACAAAATAGGTTCCAAACACTAGCCTTTTAGGTTGGGTAAGGGCTAGGGACTTGAAAAAATGGGTTTCTTCCCTAATTTGAAAATAAGAAACGTGAAAAAATGGGCTCAAAAACCCTAGACGTCTAGGGTTTTTAAGGGTTGGAAACTTTATAAGTTTACTCATTTCTTTGATCCCTTGAGTGATTTCACCTATACAAATAAAAATAAATTTTCCCAAAAACACCCAATATACACAAAAACAAAATAAAACCCCTTGAAATTATAAACAAGAAAAAATTAAAATGCAAAGGGTTAGAGAAATATTTGTATAATAGAAAATACAAGGTGAAAAATTAGTATATATAGACACAAATTAGAGAAACTATTTTCAAATTTTGAATGTGGAATAAAAAAATTACAAGTCAAATTTGAATTTCAAATTAAAAGCTAAATCTACGTAAAAATTAAAACTTAAATCAAATAAATATTTACAATTTTGAAATCGAAATTTTTTTTACAAAATGAAATAAATCTAAAGAATATTTACAAATATGTTAAAACCCCAAAACATAAATTTAAAATAAAAACCCAAACCCAAATAGTTGCAAAACAAGGGTTAGAAAATTTCATTTACAAAAATAATTTATAAGTTATATACAAATATACAAGGCTTGGAAATAGAATTTTTGAGCAAATAATTTTTTATATGATGTATAATGACCATAGATCATATGTGTTTCAAAAATTATGGTATTGCCCATAGCCTTTGAGAAGTAAGAAAACCAAACAAAATTGTGGAAGCCCAAACAAGGTCGGCTCTCCTCCAAAGTCTGTGAACTTGGAGCTCAAGGGTCGGGGAACCTACAAACTCAAAAAATATTGTTAGGCATATGATGAATCAGATCATCTAAGATAGACCCGGAATCTACAAATAAAATGTTCTTATCATCATCTAATGAATAAACAAACTTTAAAATTTTAAGTACAATATAGGAAATTACGTACCCAACACATACCACAGATCATCAGACAAAGAACACCATGAACTGTACCCAAAAGTATTTTATTATGATATTTCAAACGTTCCTAGCAGATCAATGGAAAAAAAGTAGCCTTCCAAAATTACATAGACTAAATTTAGAGCTTTCATCATGACTTGAGAAGCAAAATGGCCTCTAATTTATATATAAATCCTCCAAGTGGAAAATAATGTCTAGTTGGCTCGATCCCCATCAAAATAATCTTGACCATTGATAACAATTATTTTTGAATAATTTTCGAATTTCTCATAAAACCCATTTTTTATTAGTTCAAAAATGATTATTTTAAACTAATTCGTTCAAAAAATTGATTTTGACTTAACTGTCAAGGTCTAAGGGTCCATTTTTTCTTGAAATATCCAATGTTCCCTTAGTGGGGGACCTCCAAAAATTAACTTATTTTAGACCAACGATTTTTCCGCACAGGGAAATTAATTTTTCTAACATTTTAATTTTGATCTTAAATTAATTAAGTTTCTAGCTTAAGATTTAATTTTATTTTTGCGAGAAAAATCAATTAATTGACTCATGAGGGAATTAATTATAAATGCACCCTCAAATATCTTAGCCATGGTATCTAAGTATGAGGGACCATAGACTAAAATATTTTTTACATAATATTTTACAAATCCAACCCTCAAAGGGTGAATACCCATTCATTGTAGACCCTCATAAAACTTACCCAATTCTGCGACACAATATGATCTAGTGGACCAAGTGATTTGTAACAAGCAAAATTTAGCCAAATAGTTTAAATTATTCCCAAATCACTTTTACAAAATACTCAACTAAAACATTAGAAATCACCTAAGACATCGACAATAAATCTATTGGCACCTAATCATTGGGATTGGATGAACATTTGTAAATAATATAAATAGTAAAGAAGGGAGAATAGGAAAATGAGGAGACACTGAGAGGTGAAGCCCAAGAGTCTCTCCCTCCTTTTAGATAACCATAAGCAATCTTAATGAATAAACACAATTTGCAATGAGGAGTTACCTCTTGGCCTGACATGGTATCAGAGCACATGTCGCAGCAATTATTTTTGGCTTCCT
>APFE030954107.1:0-11234 GCA_000404065.3 Pinus taeda | reverse complement strand
CCTGCTTCTCCGCGCTCTTTCCCTCCTCTCTCTCCCACCCCTACCATTGAAAGAATCCAAACCAGAAACAAATCAAGAGAAGCGAACCAACCTTCTGACCCTCCGAGAAAAGCTGGCAGAAAAACAAACAAAGAGCTGAGAGATGAAGCAGCTGCTAAGGAGATGGCAACCGGATCCCAGCAACCCATGGATTCTTTTCTAGGCAAGCTAAAAGGAAATGGCGAGAAGGCCAAGGAGAAAGCAGGACTCCACCCAACAATGGGGAAATAATGAATTTGGTCTCTTGGAATTGCAGGGGAATGGGTTCCTCCCTAAAGATAAAAGCAATTAAGGATCTATTGACTCAGGAACAGCTAGACATTTTCCTAATCCAAGAGACCAAATCAACCGAGCAGGACTTCACTTCGCAAACACAAAGATTCAAAAACTACTCAGGCATCTCAAAAGGCTCAGATGGGGCCTCAGGGGGAATAGGCACTCTATGGAACAAAAACAAGTGGGAAATCAGCAACTCTCAGCTATGCAACTGGTGGATAAGAACAGATTTAAGGAATAAGAACACTCAAGAGGTCTATTTCATATACAACATTTATGCACCCAATCACTACAGAGACAAAACCAGCTGTTGGAATAGTTTAGAAGTAGACCTCTCCTCCATTCAAAGTAGTCAAATAATCATTGGGGGTGACATGAATCTAATAAGGCAGGTGGAGGAAAAATTCGGAGGTAACTTCCACCCAGATCCATTCAGAGACAAGCTTGAAACAATAATTAAGCTCTTCAACCTGATAGATACCCCTCTATCGAATGGCAAAGACACCTGGTCCAATAAAAGAGCAGGTTCCCAGAACATCAAAGAAAGGTTAGACAGATTTTTAATACAGGAAAGGTTGGCCAGCAACTTCCAGGCAATTAAAAGCTACAAAATCCATGGAACAGCCTCAGACCATAAAGCAGTGGCCCTCTCTCTGACTAAAGGAACAAATTTAGGCCCCCTTCCTTTTAAATACAACAAGCACTGGGACAACTACAAAGAATTCTGCGCTCTTGTGCAAAATCAGTGGGCTAAAGAAATCCTCGGTTCACCTCACTACGTGTGGCAAACCAAATTAAAACATCTAAAGTCTGCCATAAAACAGTGGGCGAGAGAGCTGGCAAGCTCCGAAAGAAAGAAGAGAAACGATCTTCTCTCGGAAATAGAGAGATGGCACAAAGAGAAAGAACAATCGCAGCCCACAACTGATGACATCGAAAAAGAAAAGAGCATGTTCATGGAGCTATACAGGCAAAACCATATTGAGGAAGAGGATCAGAGACTAAAGTCCCGCTGCCTTTGGCTGAAAGCAGGGGATAAGCACACCTCTTTCTTCCATAATAATGTCAAGACAAGAAGGGCAAGAAATCAGATCGACAAAATAGAAGTGGAAGGGAGAGACCTCCATGACCAAGAAGAGATAAAAAAGGCAGCCTTCGACCACTTTCAGGCTCTCCTTACAGCAGATCCTCAACATCATGACAGCACAACTTTTCTAAGTTTAATTGAAAGCAAAATTAAAGAGGACCACAACAGAGAGCTGGAACAAGAGCCCACCGAAGAGGAAATAAGAGAAGCCACCTTCAGCATGCAACAAGACAAGGCCCCGGGACCGGATGGATTTTCGGTTGCTTTCTACAGACAACACTGGGAAACCATAAAAAAGGACTTTGTGAGAATGGTGAAAAATGCATTCAGAAAGCATAAGGTGGGGGACTACACGAAATCCTCTCACATTGCACTGATACCCAAGGAAGCTAACCCCAAATCTTTTGACAGATTCCGCCCCATATCTCTGTGCAATGTCTCGTACAAGATCATCACAAAGATCATCGCCAACAGGCTCAAGAACCTCCTCCCCATCATCATTTCTGAGAATCAGGGAGGCTTTGTCCCCAAGAGACAGATTATAGACAACGTAATCCTTATTCAGGAAGCCATTCACAGCAGCCTCATCAAAGGAGAACGAGGCATGATCATCAAATTGGATATGGCCAATGCTTTTGATCAAGTGGATAACTCCTTCTTAAGAGCAGCATTGAGGAAATTTGGTTTCTCCTCTAAAGCAGTTGATATCATAAGAGGATGCATCTCTGACCCATGGACAGCCCCGCTGATCAATGGTCGCCCAGGCAATTCCTTCAAAAGCACCAGGGGACTTAGGCAAGGGTGCCCTCTTTCCCCTTTTCTTTTTATAATTATGGCTGAAACTCTAAGCACTCACCTCGAAGATCTCCGCCTCAAGAGAGAGATATTGGGGATAAGCATTGAAAGAGGAATAAAGGAGATTAACCACTCACTATTCGCAGACGATACTCTTCTAATTGGGGGAGCTTCCAGCTTGATGGCAAGGAGATTCAAAAGAGTCCTGGACGCCTTCCTTCAGGTTTCAGGGGGAAAACTAAACAACAGAAAATGCAAAATTTATACTTGGAATGTGCCTCATCAAATTCAACAAAGTATATCCCACATCTTTGACATCCCTCTCCAAAGAAATTGGAGCTCTTTCTCCTACTTGGGATTACCATTGGCAAAGGAACACATAAAAGCAGAAGTCTGGACAAAACACATAGAGAAGATGAGAGGCCTCCAGCAAGATTTATGATGGCCCAGCAAGCATTTTGAGTTCCATATGCTTGTGATGCTTGCTGGGGCCATCATAATTCTCACAAGAAACAAACTTTCTGGAAGCTCAGGGGAACCAAAGAAGAATTCCTCCAATGGATCAGCGCTCAAAACCGCCCCACCCTCTTTTTTGATGGAGCATCAAAGCATAATCCTGGAGCAGCAGGTGCAGGAGGCGTAATAAAAGTTCAACATGGAACTTTTATCTGCAGTTATGAATGGGGTCTTGGGGAAGCTACAAACAACTCAGCAGAAGCTTACAGCCTGCTCCTGGGCACCACTATTCTCTCAGAAAAAGGCCTGAGGAATGCCATCATCATAGGGGATTCGGCCATCATAATCTCCTCTATGAATACAGGGAAAAAGTTCATCAAGGAAGGTCTAAACAACACCAGAACCAGGATAATGGATAATCTAAGTGATCTGGGAGAAATATCATTCAGGCATGTTCTCAGAGAGCATAATGCTGAGGCGGATTCCCTTGCAAACAAAGCTGTCAAATTAAAGCAAGGCCAGGTCTGTATGGATGACTGTATCTCTGTCAGAGGTATTCCTTAAGTCCCCTCTCTCCCATCAGAGCCCCCAGGACAGCTTTCAAAAAATAATCCAAATGATTTTGCTCAGTACCGCCTCCTCAATCCTCGATCCCTCATCTTTTCACATGCAGCCGCCTTCCATCACTTCCCTCGTCCTCTACGCCATTCTTCCTCCCCTTCCCCGTGAGCTTGATCCTGAATAATCTGGTATCAGTCACCTCATCCCTCAGGAAGATCTCACTCCAAATCTGCTCTCTGACCCCTCCTTGGTTTCTGAGGGAAAAACCTCGACCAGACTGCGCCTCTCCCTCCTCCTTTATATTCCCCCTCCCTCCTCTGAAGTTATCAGTCTTGCTCCGAGTCTTTCGCCCCAAGCTTGCATCGAGTCTCATTCAGTAAATAGCATTACTACTAACAAGAGTGCTGAAGTAAACCAGGCGCCCCCCAACTCCACGCGCAGTGCCATTTACTCTCTCAGGAGTTTCAAGGTGTTCAAGGCATCCCCAGGCCTTCCCTCTAAGCGCTGGGGTCTTCCGCCTCTCTGTTCTGTTGATGATACTACTGGTTGCGGTTTCGCTCTTAGTTTCCTCCCAAGAGACCCCTCTCTGAACCTCGACATCAGCAACAGAGAGCCAGAGTCGAGGCCCACGCATTTGGTTACTCCTCAGCACAGTTCGAAGTGGTCTCTGAACTTCGACATCAGCAACAGAGAGTCAGAGTCGAGGCCCACGCATCTGGTAACTCCTCATTTCAGTTCAAAGTTCTCTTTAAATACTGACTTGGTTTTGTTGGGCAGCTGCAGAGATTGGACTCCCCAGAGGCCTCTCCCCTCACTTCTGCGCCCTACGCTCTTTCTTTATCAGTCTCCTCACCTCGTGCTCATCATCTTCAAGTCTTCTCCCCTCTGCTTTGTCTCGTTGTTCCCTCCAATCTCCATGGCAGATCAGCCAGCCCAGCAGAACCCTCCGGAGCCAGCCATCAACATTGACGGGCTTTTTAGCAAGGACTGCACGATGTGCAAGACCCACACTTTCATGATCAACAGGCTCAGGAGTAAGCTCAAGGAATTGAAGGAGGACTACGAATCAGACTCCAGATCTAAGAGAAAGAAGCTCGAAAAACAAAAGGCGGAAATCGAAAACTTGCAGGGCAGATGCAGTCACTTGGAGGAAGCTGTGGAGCAAATCCGCGCCCTCACTCAAAGCTTCCAAGCTGAGGCCTCCACGAAAGCCAGTGGCGCCCGAAGAGAACCTTTCCCCGACATCTCAGTCACTCAAAAAACTCCTTATGGTCTGTAAATTCTGTCTGCTCTGTGGGGCATATGTCAGGCAATATAGCCGTTGTTTGTTTAACTTCAGCATTTTGGGCAGAAAAGAGGTTAAAGGGTCTGCGTACCCAGTTTTGCTCCTCTCTGCCATAACTCAGGACCCCTATGTATCTGTTCTAAGTTTCTGATTTTATAATACCAAAAGTATCCGACTTCGTTAAAAAAAAAAATAACTACCTCCACCTTACCAAAAGGTGTCAAGTAGTTATATTCTCTTCAATGAGCACCTATTTCCCACCCTTGAGGACAACTCCATGTCTTCTAGGAAACAATTAATTGACTAATATCATAATTCCTCAATTAAATCTAGTCATTCATATTAGATGTCTAAGACTTCTTGATTGGTAATAAATATTTCACAATAATTTTCAGCCTTATCTCGTTCAACCATTTGTACTCAACAATTAATGTTATCGCCAAAAAATTGATCATCTAGCCTAATTTACTAGATGTATTGAAGTACACCATGTAAAGCCAATTTTACCATAGTAAAATTGCTTTCGCCGTGAGAAATTACTTAATAAACCACCTTTGTTAAGTAATTTATAGTTAAACCCATGAAGAATAATTAAATAAATCATTATTTATTTGACTTTCTTTTAGGAATAATTAATTAAACCATTGTTCAATTATTATTCCTTGTCATATTTGACCCAATCATGAAAAATAAACACATAAATCATTAACTATCTTATTTTTTTCTAAGAATAATTAATTAATCACTAATTAATTCTTATTCTTCGTCAAATTTGACTACATCCCTTAGGAAGAATTAAATAAATCATTATTTGTTTATTATCCCTTAACAAATTCCCGGAGATATAATAAATAATTTATTTATTTATTATTTCTAAATAAAGTTTAAATACGTTTTTCCTCCTAATTATATATAATAAATATTGCAAGTGGTTATTCCAAGAATTGATCAATAATATTATTATGTTCATTATTCGAGGATAGCTCAATATTTTTTTATAAATAGAAGGGTTTTCCATTCATTATTCACTTTTGATTATTTTCATTGTTGCACTCACTATTGTAACTCTGATTATTTTCATTGTCGCACACCATAGTTTTGTTGGGTTTACACATTATAGAGGAAAGAGACTCTACACAAGCTGAAGACATTTGAGGATAGCCAAGAACCCATCCCATAGAGGGGGACTGGTAATATTTATTTGTTCCCTTCACAGGTTTTATAATAAAACTATTCTTTGTATATCTGGTTTCCATTGGATGATTGGAGTTATTAGTCTTTCTTTTTTCTTTTTAACTATGAATATGGCATAGATCAGAATTTTGGTAGGTTTTGTTTCTATCAGTTGCTAAAGATATACAATGTTTAACAACCATTTAAATTGTTGAGATTGTTTGTCATCCACAATCTTAAGTGGGTTACTTTCGTACATCTTTGAGAAGAAAATACTACAACAATTAATTTTCTAGAATTTTTTTTTTACAAAAATAAAACATCATAAATACAATTTACAATAAGTTATTATCAATAATAAATTACTGATAATTAAATTGTTCATTTTTCTTCCAAAATAGCATAATTAACAAAAAACATACATATGCACATTTAATTACAAAAATCATCAAGCCAAGGGATATCAGAACCTCCCTTGCTTGAATTTGATACTGTCCTGGTGTTTGATTAACATTTTTCTGGAATACACTTTAGTGTTTCATCCATGTAGAGAAGGATATGCTTCTTTAAAAGAATCCTCCAACTCCCAAGTTGCTTCTTCTGGACAAAAATTCTTCTTCTTCTGGACTGAAATGTTCCTATTGAACCTTCAACTGCGCTACATCTTTATTCTTGAGCCTGACTACCCTCTAGTTTAGAATACAGAGTGGTTATGCTAGGAACTCTGCCTCTTGTTCCAACTCTACAACATTCAAATAAATTACATTATATGAGTCATGTACATACTTTTTCAAAAAATATAGATGAAACATATTATGAATTTTAATATTAGTTGTTAGAGCTAGCTTATAGGTTACAAGTCCAATTTTGGCTAACACCTCAAAAGGTTCACAATATCTAGGTGATAACTTGGAACAATTTCCAAGTCAGAGCGTACTTTTCTTGGATTTAAATTTTAAATACACACAATCTCCATATTAAAATCCTTCTGAGCTCTTTTCAAATCTACATAGCTCTTATGACGATCTTAGGTTGTTTTCAAATTCTGTTTAACCTGCTTGACCACTTCTTCCATTTCCCTTAACATATTCGGTTCCAACACTAATATATATTCAGGATGATCCCATCTTAGGGGTAATTTGCATCTTATTCCATACATGACTTCAAAAGGGATCATTTTCAAGAAGGTTTGGTATCCATTATTATAAGAACATTTTTCTAAGTGCAAATACTCCCATTTAGTTTATTTATCTTTAACATACATCCTTATCATATCCTCCAATATCTAATTGGTCCTTTATGTTTAGACATCAATTTGATTATGGTATGATGTACTAAAGTTTAACTTTGTTCCCATAACTTCAAACAACCATTTCCAAAACTTGGATGTGAAATTTGCATCCCGATCTGAGATTACAATGTTAGGTATCCCATGGAGTTTGAAAATTTATCTCATGAATATTTATGCAATGTTGATTGCTTTAAAAGTATATTTTATAGGGATTAAGTGTGCTTCTTTACTAAGATTATCAACCATGACCATAATGGAGTCATGTCGCCTCCTAGTCTTTAGTAGTCCAGTAATGAAATCAATTGAAATTTTCTCCCATTTCCATTCTGGAATAGGTAGGGGTTGCAACAATCCAGGAGAGTGTTGATGAGAAGCCTTAACTTGTTGACACTCAAGACATTTGGCTAAATATTCTGTTCTCTCCACACAGTGATCAATGGCCAAAAAAATTCCTTTCTTAGCACAACTATCAATTTTTTCTAGCCACGATGACCATTTGAATTTTGTGCAACTCATCTAAAACATATATATTATATATATATATATATAATATATATATATATATATATTTTATTTATTTTATTTTTATTTTACTTTTATTTTTATCTTTATTATTATTATTATTAATTTTTTTTTTTTTTTTTTTTTTTTTTTTTTTTTTTTTTTTTTTTTTTTTTTTTTTTTTTTTTCAGATTTATTTTCAGACACATAAATTATGCCATTAAAAAACAATATGTCTAGGATATTTATTGAAAATTCACTCCTTTCTTCATTCAATGTTTCATTTTTCTAAACTTTTTCCTTCATTTTCAGGTATTTTGAATCAGAATTCGCAGCCACTTTAATTTTATATATTAAATTTGTTGACCAACTTGTTGTTGATATAACGCATATGTGATTAAGCTTCCTACTTAAAGCATCAACTATTTTGGTTTCCTTTCCTATAATATGTGTAATCTCAAAATCATATTCACCAATAAATGCTAACTTCCTTGCTTTTATAGCATTTAGATTAAGTTGATCAAATAGATATTTGATACTAACATTATCTGTCCTCAACTTAAATTCTCTTCCTATAAGGTAATGCCTCCATATTTTGAATGCATGAATGATGGATGCTAGTTCTAGATCACGAATAGCATAGGTTTTTTAATGCTCTTTCACCTTTCTAGATTCATAACAAATAACATGACCATCCTGCATCATAATCCCCCCTAATCCTTCCTTACATGCATCTATACATACCACAAAATCCTTGTTGGGATCAACCAATTTTGAAATTTGAGTTATGGTCAAGAGTTGTTTTAGCTTATCAAAGTGTTATCTTGACACTTTTGGCTCCATTCAAACTTGATTCCTTTATTCTGTAAAGAAGTAATTGAATATGCAAGTTTGGAAAATCCCTCTTTAAATCTTGTGATTCCCGTAAATGATATGATTTCATCTACATTTTTAGGTACTAACCACTCCAATATTATTTTCCTTATCTTTTAAGTATCAACAACAATTCCTTCTTATGATATTAAATGCCCTAGATAATGAATTTTATTTTGGTAAAATGAACACGTTGAATTTAGCAAATAATTCATTACCTCTAAGGGTTTGGAGGACCATCTGCAAATGTTAGTCATGCTCTTTTTTACTCTTCGAGTATGCTAAAATATCATCTATAAAGACAATTACAAATTTATCTATAAATGGTATTAACACACTATTCATAAAGCACATGAAGGTAGCTGGTGCATTGGTAAGCCCAAACAAAAGTACCACAAATTCATAATGCCCATAATGTGTGCAAAATGCTATTTTTTGAATATACTCATCCTTAATTATGATATGGTGGTACCCCAACCTTAAATCGATTTTGGAGAAAATTGAAGCTCCTATGACTTGATCAAACAAGTCATCTATCCCGAGCAAGGGATATTTGTTCTTAATGGTCTTTTTATTAATTTGGTTGTAATATGTGCACAACCTAAGAGTACCATCTTTTTTTATTGCAAATATAATTAGTGCTCCCCAAGGGGACACACTTGCCATATATACTTTTTATCCAAAAGTTCCTATAATTGAATCTTCATTTCCATTAATTCAGGGATACTCATTCTATATGGGGCCTTTGATACTAGAACACCACTAGGTATAATATTAATGATAAAATCAATATCCCTTCTCATAGGAAGTATTGGTATTTCTTCTGGAAAAAAAATCCTTTCATTGCTCCAAAATAAGATATTCTTCTAATGATGGTTTCTAATTATCATCAGAGATATTTTGCACTTGAACAATAAAAAATTGACATCCTTTTCTAGCATATTTCTTCAATTGTATTGCAGATATTCAACATAGGTAAGACACTTTTCTAAATAATTTAATATCACTCTATGTGATTCCAACTAGTCCATACCTATGAGAACATGATAATATCCGAAGGGTGATATATTCATATTTGGTCTGGTATGCATTCCATTAAGAGTTACTGTGCAATGCTTCTTATTTCAGTCACTTTTCTTTTAGTTCCCATGGCCAACTGTACTAACCATGGATTGATTTGTTTCTCCTTTACAAGATTAATTCTTTCAGCTACAATAGGGGAAATATAACTTAATGTAGATCCTGGATCAATAAGTATATACACATCTTTTTCAAAAAATTTACCTTGAATTTCCACCATGGTGGATTGATGATCTGCTTGCCTTCTATCCAATGTTGCTCTACTTATTGGTATGCCACAGGCAATATCATTCAGAATAGATGATTTTTGAATATTTTTTAACGTTACTTTCTTATTGAATGGATTCCATGAACAATATATTACAACCCCAAAATTTTATTGGTGGTTTAACTGATTCACTAAAATTTTTGTTTCCCATTCCCAATCCTTCTTTCTGCCCTAGATTCTTCTACTGACTAACATTTCTATTATAGTTTCCTACTTTCATACTCTTAGAATAGGTAGGTTTCATAAAACCCTTTTTCTTAATATTGAATTTATCATATTTCTTTGCCACGCATCCCTTAGATCTTTGTCCTTTTTGTTTGCTCTGATTAAAACATAAATTAGCCTTTCTGATGATCTCATCCATGGTCTTTGGTTTTTCAAATTCAATCCTTTCTCTACATAAAAAAAGGAAGGCAACTAATATGTTTCTGTATTTTTTCCTTCTAATCTTTTAGATAAGGTACACATATTAATAAACTTATAAATTTATTAAAAAAATCATCCATGGTAGTTTGTCTCAATTTCAATTCATAACACTCTCTGGCATTTTAATTAAAGCACTTTTTAGTTAGATACTTCTTGAATTCTTTCTTGAACAATTTCCATGATCAGGAGCTCAGGACCAAGTGTCGTAAAATGGTAAAAAATGAAAGTGCTCAGAGCTGGTTCAAAACTAAATGAACGGATAGATCTCGTCCTCCTAATTCTGGCACTGCAAACGGTTCGAAAAACGGTCTCCGTATGCAGAAGTTATGCCAAAAACAAAATCGCCCAATGACTTTTAATTTTTGAATTTTTTTCAAAAAAATAAAAAAAGAATATTCCTTGGAATATTCTAGGGAATATTCTTTTTTGGGCAGCGAATCAGAAACTGCCATGTGCCCAGGGTGACATCAGCATTAGGTGGGCGCATTTGCAAAATATTGGGTCGGATCCATGGTTTGAACCTAAGACCTCATGTCTCCAAATGTCGCGCCTTACCAACGCACCATAGGGGTCAGACTTATTAGGTTGGCGAAACAAGTTAAATTTAACGTTTCCAGTGTGTTTTGGGAGGGGCCCAAGGGGGCCAGCCCTTAAGGGCCACCCCCCATGTAATATGACCACCGCCCGAATGCAAGGGCCTAAACCCTATAACCGCTAGCACGCTATTCAATGCAGCGAAACCACCGCCGAAAAATGGTCACATGCGCGCTAAAACTGGAGTTAAGGCAGTTAGACTGACGGGAATATTGGCGGAGCACCAAATTTGGGTGGACCCGCCATATTTGGCGGGCCTAACTGGCTCCAACTAAAGTTATCTGGAGTTTTTGTAGGGGCAACTGGCAGTTGGGAGTAAATGGCCATAACTTTGGCTAGGAAAGTCCTTTTTGGATGAATGTTTTTTTGGTTTTGGGTCTCTTTGACCTTCTGAAGCCATTTGCATAGGTTTCACAGTCATCAGAGGTCATTTGCAGGTGATTTTGCTTCGTGGAAGTTCCAGGAGCCACCAGGGCCAAATCAGTTTGGGAGCTGCATTGGGATGTGTGCAGCCATTGAATGTGGAACG
>APFE030954105.1:0-13251 GCA_000404065.3 Pinus taeda | reverse complement strand
ATCACTTGGAAACTTCCATGGAATGGTGGCAAACAACTTTCCATCCAAGGAGATTCGAAGCCAAATCATCCTCACTCAACTTGGAATCAGTTTGGTGAATGAGGTGGATAGAAACTTTGGAGGTTTGAGTGGTTAAGAATTTTGCCCAAACTAGTTGGCGCGATTGCGACTCTGGGACAGAGCGCTAATGGTGCGCCCTTTCTTTAGGATTTTCCCCATTGGCGCAGGCATAACACAGGGCACCCGCGCTAATGCAAAAAGGGCTATTTTTAGGGCAATGAGCAGGAGATGTCTTAAGGGCATATGAAGCTCATGTTTAGAGGTAAATAAGGCAAGTGGTTTCAAGTCTTGTCACTTCTCACAAGTCCCAGAATGGGTCCTCCAAGATGGCAGAGAGGGGTAACAGGGACGGTGACAAACGGTGACAAATTACTGTGTAACAACTTGTATAAAAATTAAAGCAAATCCAAGCATAGTTTTTTTCATGTTTCAAGCTTGTGAAAAAGATGAAATCATCTTCAATTATACTCAAGCATAGTTTCTAATGTTTCAAGCTTGTGTAAAGATGAAAGGATTCCCACTTTAAATCTTGTGATTGTTGTTTTTCTGAGTAGATTTTTTCTGGATGAGCCTTGGTTTGTCCATTCCATCATCACCATCTCTTTGGCTGATCACATGCTTTCACTTGGTTGTTTTCCTGTGCTTGAGGAACATCTATGACGAGTAGTATTATTAGCTAGCCTCTTAACCCTTACATGTTTTGAATAGTTCCATAATTACCGGAACCAGTTGCTATCCTTTTATACGACTCGTTCCTTGAGGAGGAGTCATCTTTAAGCCCTTTTCTGACTCTCAAAACATGAAAATATCATCAAGTACTTGTCATTTCAAACTCATTAAATTAAATGAATTAACATCATCTTAGTATACGTTTACCCCTTTTCGGGTTGAGATTGACTATTTACGAAAAAGGTACACCTTGGTCAACATGATCAAGAGGTTATCTCAAATATTGTTTTCTACCTTTTCGAGTTTGAGGGACAAAGTACGAAAAGGGACATGATGGAGTTTTCTTTTCAGTTTCTTTTTCAAACTCTCTAAATGTGAAAAATATACCGAGTTATTCTTATGTCAGACTCATTAAAATTTTATGACGAAAGACTCGTCACCATGATAAGACTGAGTTTCTCCTTCCTTGGACTCATAAAACTTACTGATATGGATTCATTTGAAGAATGAACTTACAGGACAAGCATATGGTATCCTCTTCAATCTTGTGTAAAAATAAATAGGTACTCACTAGAATTAGTGGGGCAAAAATTGAAAGTGAAACATCTCTTGCATTGGTAGCATGTCATTCTTGAACATGACACTCATCTATTTCTATTGTCGGGTTTTGGATATCCTCACTCAGTCACTTGTCCTTCTAGGTTTGGGTAATCCATTTCACCTCTCATTTTATTATTCAACTTCATAATTATGACCCTTGGTCCTCTCTTGAGTCAAATGCTACCACACTCCAGAGTCGTGTCACCAATATGTTCAAGAGAAGTCCTATCTACAACCTATTACTTATACATTATTTGACTCTTTGCTAAAGTATTGGATCCTACTCATTTCATTCCACTTTATTCCTTGTTTCATGTCGATGATGAGGGCATCATTATGACCCTACTTCGATGGGTCACTTCCTGTCAATTTCAGCTCATTATCCAGGAAAATGACTTAGAAACTCCCTTTCAGTACCTTAGGGCTTCCATGCATTAATGGCAAGTTCTTTACATCTGACGACATGTTTTCAGTATTGGCCTTCGATCGGATGATTCCATAAGTGTTCGACTTTAGATTCATTTTCACATTCACAGATTGTACTATCATACCTTGAGAGCCATTGTCATCATTGGTGGTTTCTCTCGTGCCTGTTAATGATCCACATCATTGGCTAGTAATCAAGTGGTTTTATAGCATGTTCAACTTTGACACATTCATTCACATGTTAGAATTCATACTTTGATCGGGTTAGTATGGAGCGCAAGACCTCGAGTCTTGTCTGATATGAATCAAGCTGCATGGAGGTGTGTGGTATTCATGATTGTAAACATGTTTCTTCTATACAAATGGTTGTGACCATACCATGGGAATTTACATTTATGATTATCCTTCTATATCGAATGACTGCGTCCATACCTTGGATCTTAGATTTACAAATAATCCTTCTCATTTGGATGACTGCACCCATGCCATGGATCCTTTCATATAGTCCTTATCATCTAGATGGTTGTGTCCATACCGTGGATTCATGTTTGGATATCAGATATGTATATGTATATGTGTTCTTGATTTGTAGGTCTCCTCATAGTGTTTTTCCTCATCCTTGCAAAAGCTCGTAAAGCATCTCAACCATCACTCCTCATTATGTCTTCATGCTTTAGGGGGCATCTGTTACATAGTATTTTGTCACACCTCCTGCACTTCCCCGTGACATACCCCAAAGTGCCCAAAACATGACCATCATGCAGTGTACTCATTCATATATGCAACTCGGATCCTTCTTAAGGCATTGATTTGAAAATTCCTTGAGCTTCCTGGAGGAAATAGCTCTAAAAACTAATTTGAGAATCATTGCCATTATGAGACTAAAAAAAGAGATGACCGTCTATTTTATTATACTCAACCCGCAATTTCATCACCCTGATTACTTATATACCTATCATGATCCCAAAAAGGCAATTTTCCCAAAGAGGATGAGAAGCTTTGTGATCTAGAAGTTTCCAAAGTGGTGAGCTAGACGTTGTTCAACATAAATGAGATCAAGTTCTCCCAACTTGGCCTCTTGGTCTTATCCCTATGAGCTACCTGCTTGAGTTAAGTACCTACTCCTATCTTTGTAGAGATCCTAACTCCCTTTCCCAACCTATATATTCATCCTCTCCCATTCCTAAATGGTCAGTCTATGTCTATTTGCACCCTTATGCTAAGATTGTGCATATATGCTACTCATTTGGTTTGGAGGATTGCTTGGAGATCTTATCTTGGAATTGGACATTCATTCAAGGAGAGCCTATCAACATCAAGGCTTGGTTTTATGCTTCCCCTTCTTTTCTATTAATATACAACTACTAGTTCATTGTCCATTGATGTGTATGCATATGTATCATCTATCTTAATATTCCTTGATCAGTTAAGTAGGTTTATTTTGAATATGACATTAGTATTTGCATGCCTTGTTGTGTCTTGATATCTTGTGCAAGTGCATAAATGCTGCGAGAAGTAGGAATGATCCCATGACGCAGGTGATTCAAGGTCTTCAACAAATAAAGACATGATAGCATCAGAACAAGGTAGGCCATCTTCTTCATCTATCTTTTCAATTGTAACTTAGGAAAGTGTCTAGTAGATTGTCACGTACAATTCTAGTCCCACTCATTGGGCTAGAGGGATCATTACCATCATGCAGTGTACTCATTCATATATGCAACTCAGGTCCTTCCTAAGACATTTATTGGAAAATTCCTTGAGCTTCCCCTGAAGTAAATAGCTCTAAAACCCTAATTTGAGAATCATTGCCCTTATGATAACTAAAAAAAATGATGATCACTTATTGTATTATACTTGACCCATGATGTCATTGCTATGTTTACTTGTATACTCATGATTATCCCAAAAAGGAAATTTTCCCAAAGAGGATGAGAAGCTTCGTGATCTAGAAGCTTCCAGAGTGGCGAGCTGGAGGTTTTTCAGTTAGAGGGATCATCTCTATCCATAGAGAATATTTACCTAGATAACATTAGGGCATTGGAGAAATAAAGGGGGACCCAAAGTTTGGTGGTAGGAAAAATTTTAGGGTGTTATTGTAGTGGCTACAATGGAATCCTAACTTACAGATGATTCTCCTCAACTACATTCCTGAAACCATCATTAGCTTCAACTAAGCTCATTTTGACTAGGAAATCATATGACAGAATGCTTCCATTCTTAAGGATTTACATATCAATTTAGGCTCACATAGCCCTTAACCACATGATAATATTCCTTTTCTGAGCTTACCTGATGTTGGGTTGTCAATTTTCCATTCTTTTCACCACTTAAAGCACTTCTTCTTGGTAATTTTCTCGTATGTTGTCATCCATTCACTACCTTCCTTACCTCTTTTTCATGTGAATGTGTCATAATGATACTAAGAATGCTAACTATTCCACTATTATCATTCTTTTATTCTTAATGAATTATAGAGGATAATGATCGATTTTACTAATGATGGTTTTTCCTAGTCAGTTCCTATAACATATATGCAGGTCAAATAACTAACATTTGAGGTTGGCATATCTATGTGACTCTATGGAAAATTTATGGGCATGGGTTCTTCTCCTAGCATTAATGACATGATTCCATGTTTTTTAATTCACACCCGAGTCAATTCTAGAAGCCTTAAGGCAATGGTCAATAGTTAGGACATATTACCCCAAACTAAGAAATCAGTTAGAAAAACACACCATAGTAAGCTATTATCAGAATATTTCATGCCAAATAGACCTCATATGATTATCTATTCAACCAAGAATATATAAAATCTAATCCTTTGTAGATTGGTTATGAATGATCTTTTCTATACAAGTTCATGAGCAAAAACCATGATTGGGAGCTGTTGAAGGAGAGGCCTTGTCACCATTTCAAGGTTGTTGGATGATCCCATGTGGTGATCACTAGGGTCAAGATCTATTTCTTTAATTATGATGTAAAATTTGCGAAGTTTTCAATAATCAATGTTGATGTCCAAGTTTCGTTACTCATTATTTTAAGTTTCCTCTCCGTGATCTAATTTACTAGAGAGGAGACATTGTTGGTTGGTTTAGGTCCACCAACCCAACATATTTCCTCCTCATGCTTTTAGTATTTTTATGATTAGATTTGAGTGTGTGTAGCATATAACTATATGTTTTATCTTTGGTTGAAATATAGCTTGTGTTGTTTCGCAGATTTGATGTCTAACAAGTGATGGTGATGTATTGTTGATCTTATTTGGATTATTTCTATTTATATGATGCTATGAATGTTAATATAAAATGCATGCAAAATTATATTAGAGTGTATTTGATTTAGATCATAGATTTAATCTAAAGGGTTTTAGATTTCAACATTTTTCCTTGGGTTATTTTTATTTGAATAGCATCATTGTTTGAGAACGCAAGTTATGATGGATTTATCATAGACTCAATGTTGTGATTCAATCTAGTAAAGTGGCTATGGTTAATGCATGAATGTGAAGTATTTCAATTCACAATTCTACACCTATAATACAAATCATTTCAATTTGCAGTCCTAACTTAATAATACAAAGGATTTCTCCAAACAAGACTATATAATTAAATCTTATTTACATTAGAGTTAGTCGTTTTCTGGAGTACCCTTCTTTTTTAATCACTTTGCTGAGCATATGACCTCGATATATGGCACTATAGATTTATTTGATTCTCACTCCTATATATAGGCGAATAGGTGCATGGTTTCTTTTGTTAAGAAAAGCTTCAGATCTGAGCTATGAAGATTATCTATACTCTATTTTTTCTCTTTTAAAAATCATTCTTTCGTAGTATACCTCTACAATCTTTGAAACTAAGTTGTGATGATTGAAGCACAATTATGATATAATCTAGTCATATGCTGTCTTATTTATTTTTGTAACTGGATCATTAATGAATGTTCGAAAGTAAGATAAAGTTGGGGAAAATTTAGGATCAATCACCTATTTGTGATAACAATGTTGCTTAGTGGTTAATTTTGGCCAAGCATATAATTCCTTTTTGTTAATTTTTCTTAGGGCTATATTGTTCTTTTCTTTGATAATTTCATTTCTTTATTAACACATTAAGTTCACCCCATACCATCATAAAAGTATTCATATTTAGACCATTATTCAGTATCATATGAAACTATATGTAAAGAAAAATATAATCATCATCAAGGTAGCATAACATAAAGGAACAATAGAAGAAAATCATTCGCACATAGAAACACAAGGATTGGTCAGAGACTGAGGTAACACCCACTATGGAGAAAACCCTTTCAAATTAATATTCTTATTAGATTGTCATCGAGTGATTAATAAAAAGAGAGTACAATGGTCCATATCTTTATTCATACAAATATTCATCAAAAGGAACTACAGCATCAATGAAATTAACCCAACAATGCTTATACTCAAAATCTTGATTCTAAAGCCTATAATGAATTGTCACTTTTTGCGATCAACTATTGAATAATACATTCACTAAGAAAAATCTTCAGAAAATTGATATTTCATAATTTAGGTCTCAGTCGCATAGAGGAGGATTCATGCATGCAATTGGAATCTTCTAGTCGCTCTCTAGAGACTACAAGAAAGTGACTGCAGTCTGCAACTGAGATTCTCAAACCCTAGATGTTAGTCACACAAAGGATGAGTTTTGTGTGAAAATGGGTGCTTCAATCACATGGATGATCCTCGTAGCGAGTGACTGCAGTCGATATCTCTATTTTATGTGCCTGCAGCTGAGACCCAAAACCCTAAAACAAAAATTTGAGCTTCAGACCTTGCAATTTCATCTTTGAGAAAACCTACCCCTTTGCAGACAAGCCTCAAACCTATGTGAGGCAAAAGAAAGATAGAAGAGTGTATCATGATGATGTCCAAATGAGGTAGATGTCACTTGTATTTATAGCCTTCCAAAGGTGTCCATTTTTCATTAGGGCCAACCTTATCAAATATACACATGTGGGATTTTATTCATAAGTACACTTTCCCTTATCTATTTTGAGTGATCTTTAGGTTGATTTTGGTCCTCTCTAAAAGAGGAATTGAATGAAATCATCATGTCCATCAAATGAGCTATACAAAGTGGAATTTGACTGCAATTGCATATTTTAACACTCCCTCTCAAATAAGGAGAATTCCACCTGCATCATGTCATGAGTATCTTGTAAACAAATCATATCCAGTCTCAAGTATCTCATCATCACGTATCATCACAGATCATCTCAATTCATCTCTTTATTATTCCTACTTATCTCTTGATTGTGCTTTCTCATATTTTGAATATTCTCGAATATAAAAGAAGAATAATTTGACATCAAAGGGGAGCTCAATCTACCACCCTCTATCCATCAAGGATCCATTACTACCTCCTAGGATCTCTGTCAGTGGGGAGCCCAATGCTTCCACCCCAGAAACATCATTGGGGAGTTAAATCTATGATCTACATCAACATCAGATATATTTCAATGCAAACAACATCATATATCATATCATTCGGGATAACATATCAACCTAGAATGACATTTGGGAGCATACCTTAACCCAAAATCTCATGGGGGAGCTACTACTACGACCCCATATCGAGTAATAAGTGATATAGGGGAGCTACTATTCAACCCATCCTATTTCATATCAATCTTCCTAGCAATGACCCTTAATATTCATGTGGTAGAACACCTGCATCATAATCATCTTGGGTTGTATACCCCAAGTACACTCTCAAACCATTGACCAGATGGGGAGTGGTAATCCCAATAAGCCTAGCTTGTGGGTTTGATGCCAACTAAGATATACTCTGTAAAGACCAAGATAGCGGAAAAACATCTCCAACCCAATGGGTAGTAGAGAGGGGAGCAACATCTACGACCCTATTTTCCAGATATCTCTCAACCCTTGGAGCCCTCTATCTCAATTCCACACCTTGTGAGCTCAAAAAGGGGAGGAAGAGCTATCTTAGTGTCCTCAATCAATGATTTTCTCTGTAGATCAACAACATATCATCCTGCTCATATCTGGTAATCATCATGTCTTAATAACAAATATCTCATGTTCATACATGACATCAAATCAAATATCTTGTTAGAACAAAAATATATATATCACAAAAAGGATACCATAGTCATCCTCCCTCTTAATGAGGTTTCAACCATAACCCTAAGCTTGTCTCGTACATCACCACTGTCTCAATATATGAAAGTATTTCAATCCCAGCTATATATGGGATTCTCTTCCAATCATATCCCACTCTTTGTCATCAAAATGTATCTATGTCACATTTAAATCCTTCTCAAACATCTCTCCAAATAGCTTCCTCATCATTCCTCATAGATATCCATGCTAGCACCATCGTACTTAACCTTGGTTGTGCTTAAAGCTACAAAATTTTCATCCAAAACATCAATGAAGATCTCATACTAAGGAATCACACATATGTTGTCATTAATAATAATACCAAACATCATCAGTGCATGCATGCAGTCACATATCACAGGAAGAATGTCTTAGTCAAAAAAATGCTCATTCCGTTCAAAAATCTTGAAGGGTGCTTGGTGGCACATCTATGTATATGAAGCAACTCAATCATGAATCGACTCAGGTTCTATGTACAACATATATGTATACAGATGGGTGTTTAATCAAATCAACAATGCTTCAACCAATTGTCAGTTGCTAATATGAGTTCAGCAATATCTCTTCACAACTTCTTGAAATTTGATCGGAGTGTCCAAGGATTTTCATTTCCACTTTCCAACACTTATTAAATAGCTTTGCACTATATATTTTCTTTTCCCAACTTCATAAATCAATTCATCATGCCATGATTCATTATTTTGAGCTTTAGAAGCGATATCCCTCTTACTTATATCATCATAGTCTCATTACCTATCAATAATAGACCACCAGCATATAAAACCAAAGCCAAAATCAAAATCATACCTTGGAACACTTCTGAAGTAGAGGTTCAGATCAACACATCATCCTAGCTCACTAGATAATTGTCAATGCAAACACATAAAGATCAAGGAGCTTGTTGCAAACAATGCTCCCTGCAAACATAACACTTTAGCAAACATGTTTATTCTTACATAAATCAATATTGTACAATTAAATCAATTAAGTTAGCTTCTCACAGTTTAGATGCTAGATCAAAACTAATATCAAAATCATCAATATCACAGTATCAGATTCTTTAGACCATGTGATAGGTAGAGCTCTCATCAAGTCATGACTTCCTCTATTATCATGCTAACAACTTGTCATTTAATTATCAAACCAAGCTTCATCAAGTCATCCTCATGATCATAATATAAGTCTCTAGATCAAAATGCATATATTAAGAATTAGTCATGCAAGATCCATCCATTTATTGTGAGATTACTTCACACTAAATCACATATGTTTATACTTCAATGAGGCCAATACAAAACCATGATAAAATACCAATATTAGTCACTAAAAGATACTACGTCCATTTATCATTGTTATCAAGGAAAATCATCAGTCGTCAAATCAAATAATTAGTCATCAGGTCAAATCCCAATTTTCTATCACAGATATATCTATAGCCCAAAACATATCTCAACATCAAGTTAAAGTTGTAAATTATTATCAATCATCATGTCAAATATCGCTTATCTATATCAATCAACAAAAATCATAATGTCATATTGATATGCATATCTTGGTCATTATCCAACACAAGTTTAGTCAACATGTTCACATTATAGTAAGTCAAACATTCAAACTTCCTTGCTCATAGAACTTTCTGATGTCTGATCCATGTTCGTAGGAGTGGCATCCTTCACGTGTACTTCTGATTTTATGCAAAAAGATTCACCCTTGTGTCCTATAGGCACATTAGCACCCATAGGCCTTACTCCAAGTGGTTGGGAGGCTACAGTCACACCCTTGAGATTCCATACATGCGACTGAGAGGTAACAGTTGCACCTATACGCTTTCTTCCATGCAGCTGAGGCTTAAAGTAAGGGAAAAATCTCTCTTCTCAACTCAAAACTTTGTTGCAAATAAACAATGTTAGATATTTGTCTATTCATGTCCATAAGTCATGCTTCAACAATAAATAATATTCCAATAGTAATAGGAGTAAGGATCTTATGAAGAGATTCTCCCTATGAATGGGAATCCACTTCAGTCATCTTTGTTCAAGTTAACAACTTGTATATAATATTATCATGCATCAACAAAACCGTTAAATCATAAAGTTAGACTATATCACATATTCATCATGGTTATATCATGTTATCACTAACTACTTCATCATGACATCAATATGTCATCAAGATTTAGTTTCAAATAGCTAATAGGAGTGAACTTTGAGAATCATGATCAAAACATTACTTCTTTGACACATAACTCAATCCATCAAGTCAGGGCATTCAATTTTACCATATACCATAATTACCAAACACATCAAAACATCACCATGGTTAACCAAAGATATTGAATATCAATCTAATTGTTATACTTCTATCATTATGGCTACCATGCTTTTCACAAACATTATTAATAATATCAAGTTACATATGGTAGAATTAAGGTGCTAACCTTCATTATGGAATCAAGAAGTTCATGTCTAAAGGATAAAAGACTTACTTACTACTAAGTGCATAATTTCATCATAGGAACCATAAATCCAAACCACTTTCATATGCATGCATGAGCCATTTGAGAAGGAGACATTCTCATCATACCATAGGACATACCATGCCATCAATATTGCAGCTAAAACATAACTTTGAAACAATATACCATGCATACATTGTAGTATTCAAATACCTATGCATCTTCTTAGTAGCACTTTGCCACCTTTTCATTAGGAGCATCTTTACTTTTTCCAACACTAGTTCTTATCTTCTTGCATTAGCCATGATCCTCAAGAGGGATCCACTTATGACAAATCATCGGGAGGTTATAAGCATCCAAATACTCAAATATACATGCACGATGCATAAGTAATAATCAAAAACCATAATCAGATCAATAATTCTGAAAAAAAGTAAAGACATAAATAAGCATCATTAATCGAAAAGTACTTATCTTCAATGAGAGGTGATCATCTCTCTTGGACCAGCCTTCAAGATCCATCACTATCTATTGTTCATATGACAACATTTCCTTCAGTAGTTCAACCAAGTTTATCAGCAACTAGGACTAATAGAGACTATCTCATCTAGGGCTTCATCAATTTTAACATAAGTTCTTGAGCATATTCACATTGACCTTGCTAGGGTTTCTAGATTTCATATCTCAAACATTTGTTATAAACCAGGGTTTATCTCAATCCCTTCTAATATTTATGAAAGCCTAATACAGAAATTCCCTAGGGTTTCCTTCAAACCCTAGAATTATTTTAGGTCTCTGCCATCCTCCCTTGCTTCCATCAATGGTGTCATCGTAAGGGTGATCTCGATGAATTTTCTTCATCCCAACTCTGATACCATGTTAATTTTTCTTAGGGATATATTGTCATTTTCTTTGCTAATTTCATTTATTCACTAAGACATTAAGTTCACCCCATAACATCATAACATTATTCATATTTACATCATTATCCTCCATGTTAGGAAGATATTGTGGGGGGGGGGGGGGGGGTGGGTGGTGTGGGGGGTGTGCGGGCAGGGCTGAATCAGTATTTTAAAAATTACTTGGCCATTCAACTTCACCAAAACTATCATATACAAATTATTATGAAGAATACCTCATCAACAAACATCAACAAAAATAATCAGAGATCATTACCTGCACATACTTTAGAATCCCCAACATATGTACATGACCCTTATAAAATATTTCCACATATGTACGCACCTTTTACGAACCACACCCACATACAAATATGTCCATCCTACAGAATTGACATGCAACTTATCTAGAGGAAAAATCACATATGTACGTGCCTTTGTTGAAACAAACTTGTGTACAAATATGTAATTATTTACTTATTCCATCACTGCACCATAGCATTTCATCCAAACCTAGTAAAAAACATATGTTAGATAATTGTTATCACAAATCAACCCATAAGAAAATCATGCAGTTGTTTCAAATCTAGAAGATCTGATACCACATCATGTTTCTTGTGTAATCTTATTTTATATTAAACAATTCATCAATAGCCCATTACTTGCACACCGAACACTTTGATCTTCATCTCCTTATATAGCTTAGGCCCTATCCAATACCACAAGTCAAATCCTTAGTAATTCTAATGGTATTCATAGACAGGATCAAATATCCATTTCCGTGCTCATTACTATTGGCCAATAGCATGGTAAAGATCCCTGGTATTTAGGATACAATTGTGCGGAAATTGTATGTGCTTTTTCTTCTCCATACCTATGTTGTACATGCATTTACTTCACATAACCTGTATATACTTCCTCAAACTTTACATTCATCATTCCTCTCTCTTTCCTGATATCTTTGTCACATCTGTATTGGCTTCTATACTTATTGTAGAAATTTTGAATAATTTAACACATATTCAACAGAGATTATCCTGATCATGTACTATTGCGGAAAACATACACAATACATAAGCTCCTCTACGTTGATCATCAATATAGCAGCATCAATAACAATAAAACATCAAGAGCATTCACACATTAACACAGTATGTATCCCGGGGAAAGCATCTCGCTAAAAACCCCAACTATCTGTATATTAATGATTGAGTCATGTAACATTACACAGCATAATACTTCTCACAAGTATCTCCACCTCTGTTACACACAATACAGCTTAGATCTGAATCAATCACTGGCTCAAATCTCCTTCGCTGCTTGCCTGCCTCCGCTGCTCAATACCTGCTCAAGAACTGATGATAATTCCAAGGCAACCACGTATTTGCTTGGTAAAATCATGTGAGCACAAGCTACAATGTGGGAAAATATGTGGGTAAACTCATTGGCATACTCAATCCCTTGATTGTGCAAGATCTGGTGCACAACTATAGTCACAACTGATAGCAATCTGATTCTCTAACACTTGTCCCTGCTGAACTGAACATGCACTGACATGCAACTGAGTTAACTGATGTATTCATTAGTTGTATTATGAGTTAATAACTTGTGAATTAATTAATAACTAATTCACCCAACTCATCTCTAGTCTATTCGCCAGTTAGACTAAATACAACCAGTTTAACAAAGCTAAACTGAACACAACTCCATCAACTGCACCTCCAGTCCCCTAAACTCAACTCACTTGAGTTCTAACTGAAGTCCTGCATGCAAATATTAGTTATCCCATAGGAACCGCGTATTTCCTTCTGGGATTGCATGTGCCACATCCGTAGCTCATCTGAAGTGCTCCAAGAGAATAAGACAAAGTTTATAGTCTAAATATTATTATGAGCTAATATATTTGACTGTTCTATATTTAGACTGAGCAGTCACTCCGCTGTGGTGTCACTCTGCTGTGGTCTAAAAATAGAAGT
>APFE030954088.1:0-12608 GCA_000404065.3 Pinus taeda | reverse complement strand
AGGAGGTTGCCCCCTCGAAGAGGCTGAATTCTAAGGTGTTGATCTATCTTTTCTATCTTTTCTTGAGTTGGTTTCATAACAGAAGGGCATCTCCACCATATTCAATGGGTCCTCCAAACCCTACGACAACACAAATTGCATGCCAATTTGGACAAATTTACTTTTGGTATGACCCAGGTTCAATATCTAGGGTACATCATTAATGAGAGGGATGTGCATGTGGAAATAGCCAAGATACAATTTATTCTAGATTGGCCAACCCTAACCACTCTGACATAGCTCCACAACTTTTTGGGTCTTGTCAATTTCTACCGTAGGTTCATGTTGGGGATCTCTCATATCACTTGGCTTTTGAGTCAAGTCACTAAGGATGGATTAAAAGAAAAGTTATTTTGTTATGAATCCCAGCAGAATGTGTTGGACGAGTTGAAGCATCGACTCTGCTCTACACTAGTGATCACATTTCCGGACCTTCAACAACAATTTGATATTGAGACAGATGCCTCCAACTATGTTAATTGGTGCAGTTCTTACTCAGCGGGGGCATCTAGAGGCATATCATAGTGAGACACTTTCAAACACGGTTCAAAAGTATCCCTCCTATGAAAAAGAGATGTATTCCATTGTGTAGGCATGTCGCCAATGGAAGCATTACATTCTGAGAAAGGAAATGGTCATCCACATAGACCACAGGCCCCTGTAGTTCATATAGACACAGGGAAAGTTACAGAATTATTTCCATCACAAATTGTCCACATACCTTCAATAGTTCCATTTAAACATTAAGCACAAGAAAGGAAGCACTAATATTTTTCAAACTACCTCAGCGGATTGTCGATCATGGCACTGACCATTATTGTTGACTCTTGTGGACACAAGACTTTGGGGTGGTCTCATATTTATAAGAGCGATCTAGAATTTGACAACACATACCAAATGCTCCTAGAAGGCAAGCAAGTTCCTGAATTTCACCTCCAGGATGCACTGCCACCTGGGACACCTTTTTGTTCCTTCAAGTGAGCATTCCAAGATGATTTTAGAGGCACACTACAGTAAGTTCATTGGAAATTTCGAAGTAGAGAAAACAGTGGCAGTGCTGCAAAAGTATTTTTATTAGCTGAACCTTCAACAATATGTGGGGAAATGCATCCGAGTCTGAAATACTTGTGTCATTGCCAAATTGACAATTAAGAAGAAAGGCCTATATACTCCTCTGCTTAGTCGTAGTCAGCCTTAGGAATCCATCTCCATGGATTACATGTCAGGTCTTCCTTCTACTAAGTGTGGCAATGACTTCGTTTTTGTGGTGGTCGGAAGATTATCTAAAATGGTCATTCTAGCAGCCTACAAGAAGAGTATCATAGCATAAGCCACGGTTAAGATCTTCTTTGAATGAGTGTGGGTACACTTTTCGATCCCACAACCCATTATCTTCAATCAGGACAACAGGTCCTTTAGTATATTTTGGTCAAGCCTCTAGTCGATGTTGGTGTTGGGTACTATGTTTCTCCTAAAGAATCGGCTTAATCCTCTGTACATTAGATTATCAACCTCAGATTCATATTTTTTTTAAGAGGTTGTCGGCATAATTAGTAAGACTAACATGAAGTAAAAGCTAAGAAGGAACAATCTCAAGAAAATACTTAATCTTACAAACTAGAGACAGGAATCATAAAACAATTTAACTATCTTTTCGAGAAATCATAAAAAGTATTAAATTATATAAAACCAACATCCTCACTCTACTGTGAAACTGAAGAATAAGTATAGTTATTTCTAAAGGAGATTCTCTCTAATCACTATATAATATAATTACTCATAAGTGTTAATAGTAAAACATGGAAAGTGGAAATTCACTCAATTAAAAGGTAAATCTGAAGATGCACACGACTCAATAGTAAAATATGAGAATTCACACAACTGAATAGTAAATCTGAGCATTCACACAACTGAATAGTAAATATGAGAATTCACACAACTGAATAGTAAATCTAAGAATTCACACAAATGAATAGTAAATATGAGAATTCATGCAAGGAACAACACATCATTCAAGCGGAAAGTAATAGAAAGTAATGATACAAAGAATATAATGATCATTCTGGGACTCGGCCCACAGTCTCTAGAAGTTAACGTCTTGGAGAAAATTCAGTACGTTGGATTAGAACTGAACCATTTGAGCTTTCATTGATATCAAAAGAAAATTACAAAAAGGACTATAAAAACTTTAAGGAAACCTAATGTTTAGTCACCTTCTACAGTCAGTGAGAATAATCATAATCATCTCCTTTTTTTTACTGGATTTTAATTGCGTTTATATATCACAACATATTTCTAATTCTTGGATAGTAAAGCTATCCTGAGAATTGGAGGATTCTCAGGATTTCTTATTTAAACTATAACATATCCATCATATTTATGAGATAACATATTGTATCCTTTCTTTGACTGTCCCATGCAAATAGGCATGAATCCTTTATTAACATGTCATGATTAGTCCAACGGTTCTTCCACAACTTGTTTTCTCTTCAGTGATTTTAGGGAACAACAATTGTCCATCAAATAGTTCCTGTACATAAATTAACCCAAATTGTGAATTAATGACGTCTTAAGTATTCAAATTGACTCATTCACATGGTAGAATATCAAGATGTCATTTGCTACATTCTAGAATTTCTAACTTCCAAATTATTACAATATGAACTTAAAGAACTTGAAAAACTAATTATTAAATGAAGAAACAAAGGTAAGAAGCATACCAATTCCATGACCCAACATCAATTCCCAGCTTACCTTTTTGCATGTCCTCATGCAAAGAGATGATTGACATGTAAGAGTGTTAAAGAGTAGGTTGGGTAAGGTTGTTTTCCATAGTGCTGAAAACCATTCCTATTTTGGATTTCCCTTTATGCTCTTCGTATCTTCCTCTGAGGGTTCATACTAAGGTTTTTATTCATCTGGAAGGTACCAGATGATGGGACATTTATACCTACATCCAACACTTACGTCCTTCTGCCAGGATGAAGTGACCGTATTCTCACATTCTACTTGTTATTTCTTGAAACAATTTGTAGTTAAAAGGTTCCTTGTATTTCACCTCATTGGTTGACATCTTTCACCTCTATTTAGCAGCCCAGAGGGCTTCTACTTTAATTTCCTCAAAATACTTGAGTCCAACCTAGAGAACATCATTATGAACAGGTGTGAGGGCAGAAAAAACATGAGGTTGCTCCATAAATTTTTTATTCTTGATGAGTGTACATAGAGAGATCCTTGGTTCACGCCTGACCCAAAGGTCAAGACCATTCTCTATTCATTGAAATGTATCATGATATTTTGGCCATATTATCTAATTCCTAGCGAAAGAAATGAAGGCATGGAATTGTATGTCACCAATAAAAGGACTGGGGTTTTCATCCATCTGGTCCTCTTAGAAGAAATTATGCATATACAGTTGACATAAAAAGTATTTTACATGATCATATTGTTGGTGAAAAGGTTTGATAAAATCAGAAACAGTATTAACTTCAGAATTTTTACCAGACCAAACAACTTTGACCTTGAGTAGTAGATATCGCTCAAGTAAAAATAAAGCATAATTCTTGGTTGGGGACCTGCAGGACAAAGCATCAGAATAGATGGAGCATACCTCCTTTATGTGTTCAAAGGCTTTCTCAAGTTGGCCCTGCACAATTCTTATATTTTTCTCAGCTACCCTCAGTTTCATATAAGTCTCATCTTTAGTGATGGATAATGCTTTAAACTTTTGTAACAATTATTAATGCTCCTTTCAAGGAACCACTTCTTCTTGGTATTGTCTCACGATCTCCTGTTGTTCCTCCAATATTTTATTCAACACCTGAATGGTAGAATCCATAATCAAAGTGTTGTTAATAAAAACCAACAATTCTATTTGAATAGTTGCCTCGACTGCCATGACATTGACACCCAAATCAGTCTCTATTCCTATAGCGATAATAAGGGTTTCCTTTGTCTGGATTTCTTCAAAGGAAACAAAACTCTTAGTTTGAGCTTTAGTCATTTCAGTTCCTTGCCTTCCCTTATAATTTATCTTGATGTTCCTTAACCAGCTTCTGAGCTGCCTCACTTTCCTTTGTAATTTCTGATTTCCTTTCTTCAGCAATATTGGGCACCAAATATTCTGACATTCTCCCTACATTTCCACTCATCTTTTCATCCTTTTTGCACTCATTAACATGTATTTACTATTTTAAACCTATGAGGTAACCCTCCTTTCTCTGTCTCTTGGAATATTGAATTAATGAAGTAAAGTCACGAGGGTTTTGCCTATGCAAACTACTAAAACTTGTTATTTCCACAGATTGCACAGAATAGGTGTTGATCTCACGACATATAGCAGCAGTTCCATGATTCACAGCAACTATTCAGCAACACTGGAACAACATAACCAACTTGCATCTGTTCCCAATCCATTTTGGATCATTTCTATTCTCACTCTCTTGGCACTAGTGATGTTTTGAACTGATGTATATTTTTGGGCATGTAGTTGCCAGGTTTTCGGGGAAGTTGTTATCACCCCTGTATTGTATAGAAGATGGATCATTCCTGTGCGAAGGGTTAGCCATACCAGGATATGCATTGTAACAAATTTTCTTCAGATTAATAAAATATAAACTCTTTGATGTTCTATCTTTGGTTGTGAGTGAACGCAACCTTGATCAGAGAGTTGGGTCCGCTCTTCTGATCAAGTGCTGCATGTTTCCTTTTATGTGTGTTGTTTTACTTGCTGTATTTATTTCCTTATTGCTATTACAGATTTCCATAGATTGTTGTGAATGCCCTTTTTAAGTTCTGCAGTTTAATTTCCATTACTGTTATAGCGATGCTTTGATTTCTTAATCATGAACCCTTGGTTGATGTAAGATTGTAACTTTGCTCCTGCATATACCTTGTGCATTATCTTGAAAATAGTATGCACCTGGATTGATGAATTAATGTAGGAAAAGGTTTTGACTAATTTGTTCATACTTGGACACCAACATTTAAGCGTTGTTTTCGGGGAAGGCTAATAAGGTGCAAGACATGATCTATATCGACAAGAGGGTCAATCTGTCATCCTTGGGAGAGGAGTTTTCTCACTCTACTCCAAGTTCTGAGCGTAGTTATTTATTTGTTTTGTTTTTTTTCTTTTGTTTTTTTTTTTTCTTTTTTATCCTTGGGCCCAATCTCTCGACCTGGGGAGGTAATGGTATTTTGACGCCATTCTCTAGGTCCCAAGCTTTAGATTTCTGTGTGCATTCTTTTCTTGTTTGGTTTCTTGTCCTGGGGAAGAAAGGGTCCTTTGACACCCTGCTCCAGGCCCTGAACCCTGGGTTTCCTTTTCTTTAGTTGTTTTCCGTTCCACTTGATCTCTCATCCTAGGGAGGGAATGGTCTTTTGACATGCTGCTCCAGGTCCTAAGCATTGCAATCTGGTCTTGACATTTTCATCACATCAATTTGCATGAATAGAGATTCCAATAAAAGGGGCAGAGGAAGACCCCCAAACAAGGGAGGAGATGATTTGGGAAGGAATACCTATATCTAAAAAATCATTGCAAAAGATAAATCAGAGGCATCTTCTTGTGCTGCTACGAGGCCAGGAATGCGGACAAGATCTAAAGGACAATATGTAGATCAGCCAGTGCTTTCCAATGCACCCCCTGTTGATTCGATACAGCATAGCCTTCTAGCAGCTGAAGAGACAAGCAACAGTATACCTGATGAAGGGATATTGTTGCTAGTAACAGAAGGAGAAGAAGTTACAAGAAAAACATCCGAGGAACCAGCCCATTCTTGTAGGGAAGAAGAAGTTGCAAAAGAGGGGTCTAAAGGGTCAATCCACTCTGACAGAGAAAAAGAAGTTGTAGGAGCACTTCTATCACCAAGGGATAGAGGGAGTGATGTTAAAGAAACTCAAACCCCTACGATAAGAACCCTTCCATCATTTCCTACAGAGTCTGCTGAAATCCCCAGTGATTATTGGAGGATATTCACGGCACCTACAACCTCCACTATTGACTTCCCAATAGGGGATCTTGGGACTGGCACACCAACAAAGCCCATCACCTTAACAGCTTTACCTAGCTTTCATGGGCTTACTTTGGAAGATCCCTTACACGTTCTTGTTTGAATTTGAGATTGTGTGCCGGGGATATGATTATATAACAGATGCTCAAAAATTGAAAATCTTTCCTGCTACACTAAAGGGGATAGCCCTGTGATGGTTTATGGGTGTTGGAGGAAGGACTATTTCCACATGGAAGGACATGAAAAATGCTTTCCTGGAGAACTATCAGGATTACTGTAAATCACGGGATATTAAGGAAGAACTTTTCAAGTTATACAGAAAGAGGACAAAAATATGGAAGAATGTGTGGAACGTTTTAAATACATATTGCAGAGATCAAGTCACTCTGACCTAGATAAGGATATTTTGAAAATTATCCTTCTCTGGGCATTTCGAGAGGACTCTTTGGAATTGTTAAACATAGTCGGAAAGGGAGGTATATCAAATGAGAACTCTGATACCATCTATGAGCTGTGAATCCAGTGCTCAAGGGGAGTTGCAAGGAATAAACAAGGGATTTGGTCAACGAAAGTATCTGGTGGAAGAGTCACAAAAGAAGAAATTGGAAATCTGCTGGATAACTTGAGGACTGATGTCCTGAGTAACCTGTCTGAACAAATGGATATGCTGCAGGTAAAATAGAAACATCTGGAATTGGAAATAACTATGGTTATATTTTGCCCAAAGTGCAGGAAGAAGCACCCACAGAGGGAATTCTCATTGAACTCTATAGAGGAATGTGCAATCTGTGAGTTGAATCATACAACAAGTTCATGCCCATCCTTGCCAGGATTGAAATCAGTTTTTTAAGGGACAGGCGAATAGATGGAGCAGTTGTACTTTATGGGACCTAAAACACCATGGCAACCTCAGCCATCAATGGGAAATCAAGGTATGTTCCCAAATCCATCTCAATATTTTAGTAATTTTAATATGGGTCCCCAATCCATGCCTTATTCTCCTATGTGGCCCCAATACCAACTTCCACCCTAGCAGCAATGGGATCCTCAAGCTAGTCCGAGTTCCTCATGGGCTTTGAACTGGCGTGGACCTTCACCTCCTGGGTTGTTTTCTGAGTCAATTCCACAACAACAACTCCAGTTTCCCTCTAATATGCCTCCTGGTAATCATCTTGTTCATCCTCAACTTCCCATCCAACCCAATCCAAATCCTAACAATAAAGGGGCTCAGAAAGCTGACACCCTCAACCTACCTTCATACAACATCTCCACCGGAGAGTTTTATGAGATGAATTTAAGATCTCGGCAGGTAGTAGATGCTCAACCCTCACCTGTTATCATTGAACAAGTTGGCAGTGAGGTAAAGGAACTAGAAATGGTTGAAGAGGAATCGAACCAAGTCAGTAAAAATCAGACACCTCCTCAACCGCTAATTACTCAAAGACACCAAGCTGAAATACCCTATCAAGAAAGATTGGCTTTGAGTAAACAAATCCCTCAATCTGAGTTTGATTTGTTAGGGGAGTTAGAAAATTTGTTTGTTAAGGTCCCCCTATTGCAAGCTATGAGGGACGTACCTATATATGCAAAAACTCACAAGAAATATTGTGCTAAGAAGTCCAAAAAGAAATCAAGTGACCCACTCACCATTCATGTGATGGGAAAGCTATCAAATTTTATGATGGTGAAGGTCATGCATGTGAAATATGGGGATCCCAGAAACCCAATTTTAACTGTGCCAATTAATGGAGTAGAAATTCCAAATGTGTTGGTAGATTTGGGCACTACTATAAATTTCATTACTGTTGAGACTATGCATGCATTGGGTCTTCGAAACCTGAAGCATACACCTACCGTGTTGGAGCTGGCAGATCGATCTACAGTTAATTTAGTAGGGAAGTTAGAAGATATCACAATCTCAGTTGATTCTAGGAATACCATGGATGGAAACTGCAGACGCTTACATTGGGTATCTTGGGCATATGGTTATCTCAAATGGGCAGGTCACTAAAAATATGGTGTTATATCCTCCTACAGAACCTAGCCTATCAGTGAAACCAATTGGCCGAAAGAAACCTTTACCAAAAGAAGAATATGAATCTGAAAAGGAGGAAATAAGACCAGTCCTTACTATTGGACAGACCCTTCAGTTGAAAACAGAAATAGAAGATGACACAATTACTAATTTTATTAGTGATCCTTGTTTTGTTTTAGATTCAAATCAATGAATCCTAGAGTCCGTTTTGAGCTGTGAAATGCAGGAAAATATTGGAACAACTGATGGATTCGATGATATACCTACAATTGCTGCCCATGACAGTAATTTGGTGGAAATAGAGTCAGGGAAGACCCTGAATATTAATCCAAATCTGTCAGAATCCCATACGAAACAACTCTTGGATGTTCTTCAAAAGCACAAAGAAGTGTTCACCTGGGACTACACAGACATGAAAGGGATTCTTGTCAATTTATGTACCCAACATATATACATCAAAGAGGATTGTCGCCGTGCGAGATAGCCCCAGAGAAGGATGAACCCTGTTATGAAAAACATTTTCAAGGAAGAACTTCAAAAGCTATTCGATGTGGGATTTATCTACCCCATTTCGGACAGCCAATGGGTTTCCCCATTGGTGATGGTTCCTAAGAAAAATGGTAAATGGTGGATATGTGTGGATTATAGATAATTAAATAAGGCAACGTAGAAAGACCATTTTTCTTTACCATTCATTGAACATGTCTTAGATACTTTGACTGGGAAGAAGTTGCTATCCTTCCTAGATGGACTACTGGGTACAACTAGATCTAGATAGCACTTGAAGTTTAGGATAAAACTAGTTTCACATGTCCTTGGGGAGCTTTCGCATACTGGGTCCTTCCATTTGGTCTCTGTAATGCGCCTACAACATTCCAAAGGGAAATTTTGGGGATTTTCTCTGATCTGGTAGATGGCAGTGTTGAAATTTATATGGATGACTTCACTCCCTATGGGGATTCATTTGAGGAGGGGTTAGAAAATCTGGCAAAAGTACTTGAAATATGCAAACGAGTGCATGTCTCTTTGAGTACGGTAAAATGCCACATGATGATGGAGGAAGGAATAGTTTTGGGACATTTACTTTTAGCTACTGGAATTTGAATGGATCCATCTAAGATAAAGGTAGTATTTCACTTCTCGATACCTAAAACACCCACAAAGATACATATCTTTATTATTTGTGTTGGTTATTACAGGCGCTTTATAGAAAATTTTTCTAAAATAGCCCATCCACTTTTTCAATTGCTGACAAAAGATGAAAATTTTGTTTGGACAGATGACTGTGATGCAGCCTTTCTGAAGATCAAGGAACTCATCTATAGTGCTCCGATCCTTTGAGGGCCAGATTGGAAATTAGCATTCCATATTCATGGTGATGCTTCTCAGACAACATTTGGGGCAGTCTTGGGACAACAAGTGGATAAGGTACCAGATTTAGTTTACTATATTAGTAAGAACTTGTCTCCTACTGAGTTGAACTACACAGTGACTAAAAAAGAATTCCTCACTATCATCTACACCATTAACAAGTTTCGACATAATATTACTGGGTACCCCACCTTTGTACATACTGATCATGCAACAATCAGGTATCTGATGAATAAACCGATTACTCCTAGTCGTATTGCAAGATGGATTTTGTTACTTCAAGAGTTTGACATTATCATAGTAGATAAACCAAGTAAGGACAATGTGGTTGCTGATTTTCTGTCTAGGCTAGAAAATAGAGCTGAAGGTACAACCATCAAAGATAGTTTTCCAGATGAGCATCTTTTTACAATTTCTGCTAACGCTCCGTGGTATGCAGATACTACTAACTATCTTGCTATAGGGAAGGTACCTCATCATTTTTCATACAGGAATCAATGAAATTTATTCATCATAGTACCCAATATTCATGGATGGCAGGGTACCTCTTTCATACAGGGGTTGATCAACAGATTCGGCGCTGTGTATCAGAGGATGATATCTATGAGATATTGAAGGCTACCCATGATGGTCCTTGTGTAGGACATTTTGTAGATAAAAGAACAGGCCACAAGGTGCTGCAAATGGGATACTACTCGCCTTCTATCTTTTGTGATGCCCAATATTATGTTCGAAGATGTGACAGTTGTCAATGGATGGGACAACCTGGGAAATCAGATGAGATGCCACCACAACCCCAGATAGTCCTCGAACCTTTTGAGAAGTGGGCCATTGACTTCGTTGGACCCTTCAACCCACATTCTCACCAAAAGGTTCACATTCTGTTTTGCACTGATTATGTGGCTAAGTGGGTGGAAGTCAGAGCTATTGCGAAAGCAACAAAACAGGTGGTTGCAGATTTTCTTTTTGAAGAGATTTTTACTCGATATGGTACTCCAAGGGAGATCATTTCAGATGGGGGAGCACAGTTCACATCCCACATGATAGGAAGGCTTATGCAGAAATACGGGGTTAAACATAGAGTGACAACTCCTTACCACCCCCAGGTGAGTGGACAAGTAGAAAATACAAACAAGGTATTGGAAAATATCTTGACAAACGCTGTAGCAAGTCATCTCTGGGATTGGTCTTAGAAACTTCTAGAAGCTCTTTGGGTGTATATAACAACATGGCAGAATACTACCAGGTTTTCACCATTTGAGTTAGTTTATGGGAAATCCCCCTTGTTTCCAGTATAATTTGAGATCAACACGCTCATAACAGCTTTGGAAGTGGGATTAGACTTATCATAGGCCCAGAAACACCAGATGGAATAGCTCAGTGAGTTAGATGAGATTCGTTCAGTGGCTATCCAGAAAACTAATACTACTCAACAGCAGAGAATGAAGTGGCATGATAAATTCATCAAGAACAAGGTGTTTCATATAGGATATTCGACATTTCTCTATGACTCCCGATTTAAGGATTTCAAAGCAATATTCGCACTCATTGGATGGGACCCTATGAAGTGGATGTTGTGTTTGACAATGGAATAATTAGATTGATTACAATAGATGAAACTCATACTTCCTAGTGAATGGACATTATCTGAAATTATACCACTGTCCAGCTTCTAAGGATGCCTTCATCAAACATCTCTCTGATAAATCAGTTGTTGGTGCAGAGAATGCTCTCTCTCCCTTCTAATATATATATCTCTGTGTATGTGTGTGTGCTGTTACTACTTACTCATTTGTCTTTTGTAAGGATAATGAATGAATTATGAGAAGAAGGAGCTAAAAGAAAATTTTTCCAAGGAATACTTCATTCTGTTACTCCTGAAATTTTTTCTATGTGTCGGTTGTTGTTACTCCATCAGTGTTGTTACTCCACTGTTGCTCTTACTCGATCGATGTTGTTACTCCGCCGCTGCTGTTACTCTGTCGGTGTTGTTACTCCACTACTATTGTTACTCCGTTGGTGCTGTTACTTCGCCATTGCTATTACTCCATCAGTGTTGTTACTCTGTCATTGTTGTTACTCCACCGGTGTTGTTACTCCGCCACTACTGTTACTCCATCGGTATTGTTACTCCATCATTGTTGTTACTCCATCGGTGTTGTTACTCCGTTGGTGTTGTTACTTCGCCATTGTTGTTACTCCACTGCTGTTGTTACTCCATCAGTGTTGTTACTCCATCGTTGTTGTTACTCCGTTGATTACTTTTTTGTTACTCCACTGCCAGGTAGGTCGCCAGCTACGCCTTCATTGACTCTTATGGATTTAATTAAAATATTCCATTAAAGAGACTAGTACATGCCACGGATAACCGAATTTAAGTTGGGGGGTATCCCGTCATAAATAAATGATGACATACTTTAATCATATTTATACAACATCATTAGTAAATCTAATGTGAAAGGGAATAAAAAAATATCGTGATTTCGTAATTATGATTCCGACGCATCTGGATTTGAATTTGTATGCCAAAAACCTTATCCGTCTTTTCCCTAATACACTTCATTTAATTACAGTAATCATTCAATTGTGCTGCCATAACTTGCCATCATTCATTGCATTTTCCGAGAACTTACCCATCACACTCACTACACTTTTACCTCGCGGCCATCTTGTTGTTACCATCGCCACTATTAGTGTGGATTGCAGCTACTCTCCCCCTACCATCCGCTTTGTCCACCATGATGTTACCATTTCTATGGCGATGGGTGGGTTGGTTGTGTGCCATGAGTCGGAGGATACAACAGTGGTATGAAACAATTGGTAAGTATGGCAGATTTTCATAAATGTAGGTTAGGATGTCTATCTTGACAAGTTGCATGGGTTCAACGAAGCAGTTGCAATTGAATTCACACTCAATTTAGGTAATGAGAGCTCTCGGGTTCGAGGGGTAGAAATCCATGTCACAGAGGAAGCCATCGTGGAGGTCAGTGGGCTACCCTAGCAAGGACAGAGCTGGTTTTCATGAAGAACCTCCCTCCGAGAGTTCCTCGAAGAATTTATGCAAGCTAGTGAGAACGTCATCCAAAAAGGCTGATGGTATGACCGGAATTCATTACCACACCCACGGGGTTATGTAGAAGGTTTTTTAATGA
>APFE030954079.1:190667-211877 GCA_000404065.3 Pinus taeda | reverse complement strand
GATCAAGTGTCGGTAATACCGAGGAGAGAATGAACCATCGGATCACTATATATCGTGACCGTCGGATTGTAAGTTACAAATGTACATAGTAAAGAAACACACTTTACCTAACTCTATACTAGACCAAGTTATACTTAACTATTCCTATGTGTCGGAATATCCTAACCACAACTATATATTGTACATAAATATTTGTGTTTCCACCAGTTTTTCATTTACAGGAATTAGATAAGGAACAAGATGCAACTGATTTTGAGGAAAAAGTCAGGGAAGTACATTACTTTTTGTGTAAGATTTCTGAATTTACCACAAGAAATCAGAAAGAAGACTTGGGAAGTATAAAGATGATAATAAGCACTCAGAGAAACCAGGAAAGACATAGCTTTAATTTTCCATAGATCAGCTCATAAGGACTGCATGCATGCTACAAAGGTTCAGATCATTGGTTTCCAGGAGAAAGAAGTTTTGAATTACAGTAGCCAACTAAGAATAAGGCCATCTGACATGTTGTTCTTGGTTTTTCACTAGGAGAATCCATCCCTAAGTGGAGCCACTGTTAGGTTCCTATACCAATAGGTTTCATTTCTCATGATTGACTATGGAAGTGCCAAATATGTTCATCCTTGCATGCTGCAAAGGTTCCATATTTTGTAAACAAAAGAAGAAAATTAAATAATGTAAAGAGGGTATGCCCTAAAAGAAAAATCAAAGGGAAAGAACAATGAATTGGTCAACAAAAGAAAAACAAAATGAACGCCAAACCAAAAGACCAAGAAAGTGGCCAGTCAAAATGCCACCGCTATCTTATTTGCAAGTTCACAATATGCAAATATTGTTGTTTATCACACTTGATGGATGGCCCCACAGTTCCATTTGGACCGCTCCATATTTGAATTTGCTATTGTAGAATAGAGAATGAATATCTGTCCAAACAATTTAAGCTGGGCAGATGAGTAGATAGGTAAAGAAAATAAGGAGCTCGACTACTTAATCTGGGCCCTTGGAAGACATAAGGGTACATTTAGATAGGAGGGCAATCAAAAGAAAAGAGGAACATCATAGTTTGCTTATCCAAATGCACCCAATCAAAAGGAAGAAAATATGTTAGGTGTATTAGGCTGGGTAGGCAGTTTGAGGTTGCAGAAGCAAGGTTGTGATCACTTTTTGTCTTGTCAAGAAAGACTCATCCCATCAATGACATTGGTACCATGGCAGTTGTTTGGCTGCATAACAATGAAAGCATGACTAATTGCCCTAGAAATCTTTGACTAACATCCCCTCAAGGACCTTGGGATCTACCCAATATTCCTGCTTCACTTCATTCTATGAGAAATGATAAGTTAAACTCTGAGTTTACTTGGTTGTAAGAAGCCACATTTCTTGTGTAAAAATCATTATTCCATACTCCTTTCACTTCCCTATGCCTAAGTTTTCACTCCATAAACTTAGCATTTTGCTCATGCAATCTCATTCCATAGAGTCATATTAACCTCTAACTATATTATTTAGCTCCCTAGAAACATTTTCCCACCCCTATTTTTACAAAAACTATACAAAAACACCAAAAAATGTAAATACCCCCACCCCTTGGCACTATAGCCATATAACCAAAGTTAGGGGAATATTAGGCCCATTTGGGACCTTGGTATTAACCCTTACACATATAAACCTTCGAATTTTATTTGGCGGCAGGTTAAATAAATAACCATGTTGACCCCCTCTCACCTAAACCATAGTATAATCCCGTGCATATAGTTTTATTTGTGTTTTGTTTAATATTTGGTTAAACGAATAACCATAACCATCGGCGCCGAACACATAAAGCCCATGTAACCAAATTTTATGCCCCGGATATATTATAAAACATTTAAATATGTGCGGGCCCCCGTCATTCCAAAACCTCGCAACTTTAAACTTCCCACCCACCGTCCGATCCAAAGCCCTTAATCTGATGGTGCCCGGCAATATCGCATGCCCCAATCCGCTAAAGATTAGCGTCTGGGCAATGAGCAGTATTTCTTCCGTACCCCCACCATGCGTCAATCTCCCGGCGTGATTGGAGCCCCCGTCTGCAATACCACCCTGGGCCAAAAGTGGTGCGGGGAAAACCAGAAACCGCCCGCCTCCTGCCTAATGACGTCAGGTCCCCGTCACCATATAATGTCGGCCCGCCACTGCTCCATACCACTATCACATCACCTACTGACATCACCACCCCACCAACGTTTCACATGCCACGTCACCATATGCGTCAGCTGCCACCTCACTCTCCGTACTTGCTATGTGCCAAAAATATGTCATGCTGACGTCATCATCTAAATGCGCCAAAAAGTGCTGAAATGTCCAAATTTCGTTAAAAAGCACAAAAATGACCGTTTTGTTTTAATTCTATTGGTTCATTGGTGAAGCTCTCTGCATGCCGTTTACGATGAATTGCCGCTAAAACTCCAAATTTTGTCAACCTAGCAAGTTCCTCCCACAGATTTGGTCCCTCAGTTGAACATTGCGCCTGTCAATTGCCTTTTGCACCATTAAAATAGGTATTTACCCATCTCTTTGCCTACAAACCCTGTTTTTCCGTAGTTTCTCGGTTAAAGTTGTTTGAACACCTGCAAATTCAAACCAAAAAGCACTCCAACACCTGAACTTTCACCTGTTAATTCACTTGTTAACCCTCTATTCAAGAACAACCCGACAAGCTTGCCTTCCTCTGCAAATTCACTAGTAAAAAGTGTTTTTTGGCTTGTTTCTGTCGGCAGAGTCTCTAAGCTGCCCATTAACTAAGTACATTGGTCAAATTTCTTTGCCAAGAGTCCCTTTCCTCTGTGTAACCCACTCTCCTATGTTGCCTCTGCACAATCTATCCTTCCTGAGAATTTTACCCGGTAAACCCGTTTCATATCAAAATTCAATCCACAGATTCCTTGGGAAAAGTTTCATAATCCTTGTTCTATTGTCAATGGTTTCACTCAAGCTAAGTTTCAGGTCATAGACACTCAGAATTCCAGAATGGCCACTCCAGCTACCTTGAACATTACTCCTCTCAATGCACCTCATAAGGAACTAGAAGCACTCCCTTTAGCTAATAGGGACCACCTAATTCAAGACTTGGTGGGTGACAGAAACCACCTCCAGAAATTCTTTCAGTTGAGAAATAGTTTTTTGAACAAGTGTGATATGTATGGAAAATGGGAATCAAACTTGCCCATTTACTTCCTCCCTTCTGTGAACATTTTCCCTGAAATAATCCACCTCTATGCTGAAAACTATGAGCCAAATCAAAGAGCAATCAAGTATCCATCTGGGAGCATCCTCTTTCATATAACTCCTGACTCCATCAACCACATACTAAATTTGAAGCAAATTCAGCTTCTGATCCCTCTCTCTATGAAATTCCTGCTTGATGAAGGTCCTAAACGCTCCAGCTTTGAGATAGCCTGAATTGCCAAAGTATTCATGAGAGCAGATTGCCAGCCTACAGAGCCACCTCCTTTTCTCTATGTAAATTTCAATGAAGTGGGCAAGTTATTAGTTGATATGATATCCTCTGTGCTAGGTTTCAAAACAAGTGAGCACATTGATGAAACTATTCTGGTCCTGTTGTCTGCATGTAGCCCAGGACATCCCCCTGTTGTCAAGTACAATTATGCCAAATTCATCTCCAATAAGATACATGACCAAGTAGTGAAACTGGATAGGGAGGGAGTCTTCAAATACACTTCTTACATCTACCATCTATTCATGTATTATCAGCCAGACTACTTCCAATGCCCCATCAAAAGATTGGACTCTAAAGAAGAAAAGAGGTCTATAATTTTCTGGACCTCAGTTTTTCATGAAGTCCACAATTCCCCCTACTCTTACTGTGAGTTCATTGACCTGCTTGTCTATCTAGTTTCTTGTCTCCTGAAGAGAACTCCTCCTACTAGGCTATCCTATGACATGCAGAAAATATTGCAACTTTCAAAGAACTACAAAATAGGTGACTGGTACAGAATCACAATGTCATTAGGATCTATGGCTGTGAGCTCTTTCCCTACAGGCTACCAAGATATGTACCAATGAGACTGTTTGCCTTGGAGTATTACAGGAAACACCATCAATTCAGATTTAGCTCATTTTCATAGTGCCAAGAAAAAGGCTTGCCTAAAATTCAAAGACAAACTAGGCCCCTTTGTCATGAACAAGAAAGAAGGTTGGCAAGATGCTGATCAAATATTGGGGGAGAAACTCAAGCTAAAGAGGAGTTTTTGGTGGGTCCCTTATGACCCAGATGGCTTTATCAATGCTAGAAAAATAAAATATAGGTTGTCAACCTATGAGCATTGTAAAATCCCACAGATTGAACAATTTGCTAATCAAGATGAGTGGGTGCAAGGTACACTAGTTGAAGAATTCACTAAAGAAGAAACAATGGAGCAAAATGTCAAAGATTTGGAAAAAAATCTTGACTTGGATTCTTTTGAGCAGGTAACATTCAAACTGCCACAACCATTCAGAGAGGGCTCATCAACTGCTGCAGCTTCACAAGCTGCCCAAGAAAGATCCACACCAGCAACAGGTACAACAAAAGGAAAGGAGGTAATGGATGCAGAGCAAGAAATAGTGACTGAACAACCTACTACCTCAAAAGAGTAGGGTCAAGGGCAAGCCCCTCCACAGTAGACTAAGGCACCATAGATTCTAGCATTACAAACTCCTGTTAACGAGGAAAGAGGCAAGAAGCGAAATAGGGAAGAAACTACACCTACTAGTGTGTCAACACAGCCACCTGAAGCCAAAAGACAGAGAGTTGATCCTCAAGTTGAGGAAGAAATTATTGAAGAAGTCATAGAGAGTCCGAGGAGGGAGAGAGAAACAAGCCAAAAAACACCTACCAGCTCATTCTAGCAAGAGCAAGAGAGGTAGCATGGTATGGAGGTGTCTTCCTCAAAGTAGCAAAGCAAGCAACCGCCTCGCATTAAAGGAACTTTCATGGAAATCAAGGCCCAAAATGAGTTGTTAAGAGTACAACTGTATGACCAATTCCTCAAGGAAACACCCTCCAAACAATAGAGGTTAATGGTAGCCTATGACTTTAAGGAAGAGAAAATGATCTTAAGTCATTTTAAGCCGAGGATACCATAGCCACAAACAACTACAGATTACATAAAGACAAACCTGGAGGTCCTTGCCAAGGACATACACCCAATGGACCAAATAGAGATACACAAGAAAATGGGGGCAATGGTCTATGCCACTCTAGCAGACAAGGCTACGCTAGCCCATCAACTGAAGGAATCATTGAAAAATACAAACACTCAGTTGGATTTGGAGAGAATGTGTTCCTCAGCCAAAGATAACAGAATAAAGACATTGGAGGAAATCATTGTGGAACTAGGAAATGATCCTAAGAAGGATGCTAAAGGCATCTAGGCCCTCATAAAGAAAAAAGAGGAAGATATTGTTGCACTCTAAAAACAATTGAGGTTCCCTACAACTACGCACCCTCAAACAGAAGAACTTGTGCAAGAGAAAGAAGGTGAAGATACAATGGATCTGCTCATGAGGATGAATCAAAGAATAATTCAAATGGAGGAAGAGTTGGAGAGAGTATTACTAGGCAAGCAGGGAGAATCGACCTCCCAACCACCTCAAACAGCTCCAACTGTTGTCACTGTTCCTCCCACACAAGCAGCGGCAATCCCTCTTGTTATCCCAACATCCACAACAACTACATATGCTACAACAGCAACAACAACAGCACCAGAATCTAGCATGAGCATGGAAGAAATGATGAAAGCAGTTAAAGAGCTAGAAGTTTAGGTGATAGAGGTGAAAGAGGCCAAAGAAAAGTTGGCCAAGCTAGAGGAAAACTATGACAAGTCCAAGATGACAATGGTTGAGAAACAAAGAGAAATAAAAACTTTGGAAAATAAAATAAAGGCCTTAGAGAAGGAGCTTACTTTAGAAAAAACTTTAGCTGAAATCAAGAATATTTTGTTGGCCAAAATTGGCCAGTCAATCATTGACCAATGGCGATCGATTCAGGCCATACATGAACAAATAGAATTGATAGGCCTAGCTCAATTTGAGACTCAAAGGGCTAGAGTAGCATTGGGAAATATTCCTGAGCAAGCCAATAAAATGATTCACTTCCTGAACAATCATACCAAAGAGGAGTTGGCAGCATTAGACATCAGTAGCAGGACAGATACTATTCTGAAAGCAAAAAAGGTGCTGACACTAAGAAATTTTGTGCAACCTCTAGAAAGAAAGTGCCAGGAAATGCAGGCAGAAATAGATGATTTCAAGCTAAATCTTGTAGCATTGCAGAGGAGAGGATTACCCAGTTTACTAACCAGCGCTGGGAGACTCTGACCCGTGAACAGTATACTACCAGGATGAATAACTATGTTTCAAATCAGATTACAACATCCTCAAGTACCTCAGAAGAAACAGGGCCTCCCTCTGGACATAATCTTTATGACAAGTTAGAGAATCTATTTTACATCGAACATGAGATAAATCACCTATTTGAGGTCCAGCCTAACTTTTATAGATACACTGAAGTTGATGAAACATGCATAAAGATACAAAGACATCAGCTGCCTACAGAAGATTGGTGGCAATCAATGTTGAAGATTCTGCCAAGGTAACATTGTCTCTATTTTTCCTTTTGTTTAGCTACAGGTCAGCAGCTCCACATATACGGGTCACCTGCCAAAGTTTCAAGGTAGCAGTGAAAGAAAGTCGAATATGATGGCAGCTCATTAAAAGCAAAGCCAACACAGGTGACAAGAGACAGCACATCAGCAACGCAAACCAAAGCTACAGCCACCAGTCGAAAAAGAAGCCAGAAACTCAATAAGAGCCAGACACCTAAGGTGGCCAAGTACCACATATTTACTCACTCAAGTTGCGCAGGCTTCCACATTAGTTATTGCTATTCAGCAAAGTAGATGGATAAATTTATGACTAGATATTTTCCTACGAGATATTTTTGTAACAAACTCTCTCATAGATAGACCGAACTCATATGTTTTGTGGGTTGGTGATTTTATTTCTGGACTACGCTATAAACTATCAGACTATTTTAATACAAAAGCTATTGAAGTTCACTATTGATGATCGTCTGGATGTGGATTTGATGCCCTCTAACTTGCTACAGAATTCCTATGTCATTCTATGGATCAATAAGTTATTCTAAACTGCGTTTTATGTTTTCTCTGTTTACAAATTTCACATATGTTCCATAATCTTGGTAACAGAGAGGAATAATAGCCCAGGATTTCTTTAAATACACCCTGTGTTCAATCTCTGTTATTCATCATGTTTTCTTCAGAATTAGTCATAAATATGAATTCTTAACTGCTCATGTTTGCACTAATTCCTTAATTTTGAATACTGTTTAGGAATTCTTAATTCCTCATGGGTAATATTCATACACTTTCTCTCTACCAGCATAATGAAAGATTCTTGATTGCCTTTCATTCCCTGACTTCATTCCATCATTTCAAGATTTGAAAATTGTTCCTAGATTGCCTATCTTTCTCTGTAGCATTACCATTTCCCCAAGAAACACTTTCAGCAGTACACCATCATTGACTCCATTGCCCAATGAAACAAAATGTTTTAGACTTACACCCTAGCTCTTCTTAAAATCACCATCCAACAAACTCAAATCAAAACCCTGTGCATCATAACTAGCCTAAAAAACTCCAAAACAAAGCTAAATTACAAAGAGAGAGACCTCTCTGGTTCCAGGTAGTCTAGGACCTGTAGCTAAAATATTGGTTAGTGGTTACCTCGGCTGTATTCCCTTCAAGAGGCAGATGACAACCTGAGTGATAAAACATATTACAGAGTCATCAATATTAGGAATGCATCCTAAGTTCTTCAATACAAGAGTAAACATATTCTTGTTATTAAATGGCTCCCATAAAATATATTTTCTAGAAAATCCAGAATGTTTTGCTTTGCAAAGTTGCCAGCAAATACCGAAAGGTGCCAACAAACTTCGCAAATCTAACCTTGTGTTGGAGTTTTCTTTTAAAATATTTGACCTTTTATTTGGGCCAGATTGTGCTACAATACCACCCATGGAATTTATCCATGGTATTGTAAGTGGCATCCACCCATAGTACTCATTCACCCATGGTACTGTAAGTGACATGCACTCTTTGTATTCATCCTCCCATGGTGTTTATTGATCAATGGAATTTACCCATGATATTGTAAGTGACATCCACCCATGGTATTTACCCACCAATAGAATTTATGTGTGGTATTCTAACAAAAAAAGAGTATAAGTAACAAGTCACATTGTGTAAAAGGACTGATTGTCCACCACAATGTAGCTTTTATAGTTATTTTCCATTTTAATAAAAAGTTTATTTTTGGTTTTGTTTACTCTGTTTTCTCATATTTTTTCATCATTTCAAATTTTCATATCTTGGGGGCATCCCCCCAAGATCTGGATCATTTCTATTAGATTCAAGTTACGTCTCCATGGGAATGAGGGTTTGAAGCATATTTTACTTTCAAAATTTTCTAAGACTTTGCAGAAGACTTCATGCAAGTGCTACGTCCTCCACAATGAATTATATAAGGTTCAAAATACCTCATTTGAAATTATTTTCGATTAGCTCAAATCAAATTTTTAAAGAAATTTGATTTCGCTTCTCGATTTCAGAGATAGGAGAAACTAAAGTTACATATGTCTGGAATGTTGTGCAGTCATGCATACCATTAGTTTCTAGAATCATTTTCTCACTCCACAAGTCATGTAATTTCAATTTTCTTATATGAATATAAATATATATTCAATACCTCAAATGGGTTTTTGACAGAATTTGATTCCATTACCTGTAGTAGATTATCATCAAAGTTTTAGCAAGAGGTCTATAATGTGAAAGAATCTTTTACAACATCTGATTGGATAGGAGAATCTACAACACCAATGGCCACTTTTTTTACAAGTTTGCAATACATTTATAGTTCAAGTCCATCTCTGGTGTTGCCTGGTTCTGTAGCCCACCACCCAAAATCCATGAGATTTTATATCTAGAATGCCATTAAGAGTGGGTTGCCTTTGGGGACGTCCCCTCCTACCCATTTTAGTAGGCATTTGATTCACATTGATTATTATCAAGATATCGAAATTTGGCTTGGTTTCTTTGAAGATGTGCCCTCCCACCCTAAGCTATGTAGGCACCTGCGACTTCATTAACAGTCAACGTCAAGGTTATGGGTCAAACACACAAAATGCTCATTGTCGAAATCCATTTTCTAGGCCGCACATTGTTAGTATCACAATTGATCACAAGAATTACATGGTATCTTTATCCTCGGATCTTCATTTTTCATGGTTATAGGTCATCCACAAACCCAAGTTTCATCAAAACCGATTTTCTTGGCCACACATTATTTGTACCATAGTTTGTAACAAATGTTGCAGGGTACATATATCCTCAAATCTTCATTCATCATGGTTACGGGTTAACTAGAAAAAACCCTTATGTTCAGTGGCACTTCATATTCAACAAAGGTTCCTTAGGAGGGAACTTCACAAAATGGGGACCATTGCTTCTTAAGGAGGGAGGAAGGATCCAAATGGAAAATGCATCCACTCATGGAATTCATCCATCCATGGCCTTCATCCACCAATGGTATTCATCTGTCCATGGTATTCATTCACCCATCGTATTTTAAGTGGAATAAACCCTTGGTATTCATCCTCCCATGGAATTTATCCACTCAAGGAATTTACCCATGTTATTGTAAGTGACATCCACCCATGGTATTCATTCACCCATGGTATTTAGCCACCCATGTATTTTACCTATGGTATTGTAACAAAAAAATGCTATAAGTAACAAGTAACATTTCCTAAAAGGATAAATTTCCCACCACAATGTATCCTTTACAATTACTCTTCATTTTAATAAAAAAAAATCTTTGTGGCACTGTTTACCATGTGTTCTTATATTTTTTTATCATTTCAAGTTTATAGACCTTGGGGGCCTCCTTGTGAGGTCAGGATCAAAATCACCCCATAGGTGATCTTAATATTGAAGTTTATCTTGCCCAAATATCACTTGCATGAACATGCTTCATTCCTTGGAAAGCCCATTGAATGCGTATGCATTAGCTCATCATCACTAGACATGTCTGCAACTACGGCTACCTCATCTCTGATAAGTGAACTCTATAGAGGTATGAAGTCACGTCTTCTCGATTTTGCTACTTGATGGTACTGAAGTTCTCCTTTAGAACTATATTCCTATTTTGATAAGGTACCTATTATAATTTTATTATGACATCCCACATCTCCTTCACTGTGTCTTTATCTATGATATGCAGAAAAATATAGTCCTTCAATCAATCAAGGATCATCCTCTTCCTTTTTGAATTCTCTTTTTTCTAGGTGGCCTTATCTTGTGCATATGTCGGTATAACGTTTACATTCTTCACATACTCTTTGAATCCATACTCATCTAAAAGGAATGATATTCTAGCCTTCCAAAAGCCAAAATTAGAGGCTCCATCCAATCTATCTTGATCTCTCAAAACTACAACCACCATATTTGGAAAATTGATGCGGGAGCAACCAGCAACAAAGCAGAGCAAAGCCTACGTGGACAACAAAGCTAAATCGAAGGAGAAAAATAGGAAAATCTACCTTAAATCAAAGCTAAAGCAGATTTAAAGCGGATAAATTTAAAGTAGATTTAAAGCGGATATGTCTTGAGGAGACTTGCTATTGATAACAGCCATGCACACTTTTTGGAAAGCTTTCATTATAGAAAAACTAGGAGAAGATCTGATAGATTCTACCTAATGCATATTATATAAATGTAATGTGATAGGGTGTGAGAGATTTCTGTTTTGTGAGAAATTTTGTGAGGGTCAAGATGTAGCCGAGCATGAGCTCGTTTTAAGGCTGAAATGCCTTAGTATGTAACCGTTATATATAATATATATAATCATGTTCTAGTGTATGTTGTGTATGCTTATGTGCGTTTTATAATTGGGTTAACGCTTATGTATGTGTTATAAATGAGTTTGACGATTAGGCCTTTGCGAATGCACTATAAATCAGTGAGCATGGCAATGGCTTCTCTGGATTCTCAATGGATTCTCATCTGTTTACTGTTTTTTCTTATTACTGTTACATCGGTGCGTAACATGAATATTGAGAAACTAAAATTAGAGCGTGACATGACTATTGACGAATATATCAATCACCTCAATCCTCCATCAGTGCACAAATTTAAAAATGAAGATGGAGATAACATTCTATGCGTACGATTCGCTGATCAAATATCTCTTCAGGGTTCGGAGCAGCGCTTTGTGGATACTGGGGAGGATCAACAGACGATGTCGGGACTAAAATTTTCAAGCATGGGCTGTCGAATAGCCACAGTTCCATATCTGATATATGTTGGATCGATTGCCGTTGAGTGAAATTCTGGAGTGTACGCTCGGATTTTTGGATAATTTTCTGAGTCTTCAGAGTTTAAGCTATTGACCGAATACAGAACAGTGGCAGTTGCAGTCATGTCCAAACACGAGCTTTCAAGCACGATAAAGAACCTGAAGTTTATGAAAATGGCATGTCAGAAGGAAGAATTGGTGAAGAAAGAAGAAGAAGTGATTCCCCAACAATAAGGAAGCCGAAGCAAAATTCAAATAGATATCCGAAGCTTATGATGTGTTGAGTGATCAACAAAAACGCGCAATTTATGATCGGTATGGTGAAGAGCGTTTTAAAGGGCTGGTTTGATAGAAGATCTTTGTTTTAAAGTTTTAAGAATGCTTCCGTCGAGGCTTCGTGGGCCCATAAACCACAGGTCCAGGATCAAGAGTTTCAAAGGAATTGGGATTTTGGGCAACCCCCAAATTCTCATTTTCATCACGTGGTATCAGAGCAGTAAGATTCTGCGGAAGGAGGTAGCAGCAGAGGAAGGTGAGAAGATTGCAATAGCCTAGAGCGGTTACCAAAAGACCAAGTCCAGAGGAGAGCTTGGTGAGGTAAGAGGCAGCAAGGAGGACTTGCTGTTGCAGAGGTTGATTGCAACTCACAAGTTGAAGATATTACGAAGACCAGAAGCATATGACCAGGAGGTCATAAATTTTTCTGCCTCGGGAGTCTGATGCGGGAGAAACCAGCAACAAAGCAGAGAAAAGCCTACGTGGACAACAAAGTTGAATCGAAGGAGAAAAATAGGAAAATCTACCTTAAATCAGAGCTAAAGCGGATTTAAAGCGGATAATTTTAAAGTAGCTTTAAAGCGGATATGTCTTGAGGATACTCGCTATTGATAACAGCCATGCACGCTTTTTGGAAAGCTTTCATGATAGAAAAACTAGGAGAAGATCTGATAGATTCTACCTAATGCATCTTATATAAATGTAATGTGATAGGGTGTGAGAGATCTCTGTTCTATGAGAAATTTTGTGAGAGTCTAGATGTAGCTGAGCATGAGCTCGTTTTAAGGCTGAAATGCCTTAGTATGTAACCGTTCTATATAATATATATAATCATGTTCTAGTGTATGTTGTGTATGCTTATGTGTGTTTTATAATTGGGTTAACGCTTATGTATGTTTTATAAATGAGTTTGACGATCGGGCCTTTGCGAATGCACTGTAAATCAGTGAGCATGGTAGTGGCTTCTCTGGATTCTCAATGGATTCTCAATGGATTCTCATCTGTTTACTGTTTTTTCTTATTACTATTACACCGGTGCGTAACATGAATATTGAGAAACTGAAATCAGACCGTGACATGACTATTGACGAATATATCAATCACGTCAATCCTCCATCAGTGCACAAATTTAAAAATGAAGATGGAGATAAAATTTTATGCGTATGATTTGCTGATCAAATATCTCTTCAGGGTTCAGAGCAGCGCTTTGTGGATACTTGGGAGAATCAACAGACGATGTCGAGACTAAATTTTTCAAGCACGGGCTGTCCAACAACCACAGTTCCATATCTGAGATATGTTGGATCGATTGCCATTGAGTGAAATTCTGGAGTGTACGCTCGGATTTTTGGATAATTTTCTGAGTCTTCAGAGTTTAAGCTATTGACCGAATACAAAACAGTGGTAGTTGCAGTCATGTCCAAACGCGAGCTTTCAAGCACGATAAAGAACCTGAAGTTTATGAAATGGGCACGTCAGAAGGAAGAATTGGTGAAGAAAGAAGAAGAAGTGATTCCCCAACAATAAGAAGGAAGCCAAAGCAAAATTCAAACATATATCCGAAGCTTATGATGTATTGAGTGATCAACAAAAGCGCGCAATTTATGATCAGTATGGTGAAGAGGGTTTTAAAGGGCTGGTTCGATAGAAGATCTTTGTTTTAAAGTTTTAAGAATGCTTCCGTCGAGGCTTCGTGGGCCCATAAACCACAGGTCCAAGATCAAGAGTTTCAAAGGAATTGGGATTTTGGGCAACCCCCAAATTCTCATTTTCATCACGTGGTATCAGAGCAGTAAGATTCTGCGGAAGGAGGTAGCAGTAGAGGAAGGTGAGAAGATTGCAAGAGCCTAGAGCGGTTACCAAAAGACCAAGTCCAGAGGAGAGCTTGGTGAGGTAAGAGGCAGCAAGGAGGACTTGCTGTTGCAAAGGTTGATTGCAACTCACAGGTTGAAGATATTACGAAGACCAGAAGCATATGACCAAGAGGTCATAAATTTTTGTGCCTCGGGAGTCTGATGTGGGAGCAACCAGCAACAAAGCAGAGCAAAGCCTATGTGGACAGCAAAGCTGAATCGAAGGAGAAAAATAGGAAAATCTACCTTAAATTAGAGCTAAAGTGGATTTAAAGTGGATAATTTTAAAGTAGCTTTAAAGCGGATATGTCTTGAGGATACTCGCTATTTATAACAGCCATGCACGCTTTTTGGAAAGCTTTCATTATAGAAAAACTAGGAGAAGATCTGATAGATTCTACCTAATGCATCTTATATAAATGTAATGTGATAGGGTGTGAGAGATCTCTGTTCTATGAGAAATTTTGTGAGAATCCAGATGTAGCTGAGCATGATCTCGTTTTAAGGCTGAAATGCCTTAGTATGTAACCGTTCTATATAGTATATATAATCATGTTCTAGTGTATGTTGTATATGCTTATGTGCGTTTTATAATTGGGTTAACGCTTATGTATGTTTTATAAATGAGTTTGACAATCGGGCCTTTGCGAATGCACTGTAAATCAGTGAGCATGGCAATGGCTTCTCTGGATTCTCAATGGATTCTCAATGGATTCTCATCTGTTTACTGTTTTTTCTTATTACTATTACACCGGTGCGTAACATGAATATTGAGAAACTGAAATCAGACCGTGACATGACTATTGACGAATATATCAATCACGTCAATCCTCCATCAGTGCACAAATTTAAAAATGAAGATGGAGATAAAATTTTATGCGTATGATTTGCTGATCAAATATCTCTTCAGGGTTCAGAGCAGCGCTTTGTGGATACTTGGGAGGATCAACAGACGATGTCGGGACTAAATTTTTCAAGCACAGGCTGTCCAACAGCCACAGTTCCATATCTGAGATATGTTGGATCGATTGCCATTGAGTGAAATTCTGGAGTTTACACTCGGATTTTTGGATAATTTTCTGAGTCTTCAGAGTTTAAGCTATTGACCGAATACAGAATAGTGGCAATTGCAGTCATGTCCAAACGCGAGCTTTCAAGCATGATAAAGAACCTGAAGTTTATGAAAAGGGCACGTCAGAGGGAAGAATTGGTGAAGAAAGAAGAAGAAGTGATTCCCCAACAATAAGAAGGAAGCCGAAGAAAAATTCAAACAGATATCCGAAGCTTATGATGTGTTCAGTGATCAACAAAATCACGTAATTTATGATCAATATGGTGAAGAGGGTTTGAAAGGGCTGTTTAGATAGAAGAGCTCTATTTTAAAGTTTTAAAAATGCTTCCGTCGAGGCTTCGTGGGCCCATAAACCACAGGTCCAGGATCAAGAGTTTCAAAGGAATTGGGATTTTGGGCAACCGCTAAATTCTCATTTTCATCAAAAATCTAGAAAAGTCGCAAACTCAAATAAATTGGAGAAATAACTAAATAATATTGAACTAGGTTAAAACCCTTATCTTTTTCTATTCCTGATCTTCAGTAGATCCTTTATATTCCCTTAGATCCTCTATGATACAGTGTGAAATTTTAATTATGTTTTAGTTCCTTGTTATTATTCTCATATCTATTGAGATTTTTCGTGTTCTACAAAATACTTGCAACAAATGCTGAATAAAATATTACTAAAAATTCACAAAAAAAAATATTAACCATAGGAAATGAGAAAATTATGCACACACACAAAGAATTAACACCAACATTTTCAGAAAAATGTCCCTAGAAAAAACCACGAAGGGGAAACAAGTTCTGCAGATGACGATTTTATTATTATTATTCAACTTTTATTATTATTATTCAACAAGTTAAATAGTACATCAACTACTTGCTCGACACTCCAAAGCTCTAGTAATTTATTTGATCATCACTTCTTGTGGCTATGAATTCACATAATTGTGAATTCGTGTGTTTGTGAATCTAGTAACTACGAATTCCTGTAGATGCTAATTCCCGTAGATACAAATTATTGCGACTATGAATTCTTGGAGATGTGAATTCCCTAAATCAAAAAAATATGCAACTATGAATTCTAGTAACTAGGAATTCGTGCAACTGCAAATTCTTGTAAATATTTTTCTCTACAAAATCTCTACTCAATCTCTACATTGCCTTTGTGGCCTTTCTCTCACTATAAATCTGCGTCTTTGTGTGTTCTCCAAATTCCTTTCAATTTCCTCATATAATCTCTTTCTAACAAATCAACGACTATGACCTAATATCAATCAATGGATAAAATCCTATTGACCCCATCAACTGACTTTTCCAACAGTATTTAGAGAAAAATTGATTTACTCGAATTAATATATATTAATTAAGCATATTTCCCTAAGTTATAATTATGAAAATCAATTAAATACATGATTAAATCTAATTAAGGCCTTTTCTTGTGAAACCTTTTCTCAGTACTAGAGAAAATTTCTAAACTAGCCTCACAGATATAATTTGAGAGTAGAACACCTATCCAAGTTACATAAACTAACATCTTGTGCCAAGATTTTTGTATAAGTGAATCTTGATAAGGGAGCCCAACAACAATAAGTATCCATCTCAAAAATTGGATTCATTATCAGAAAATGGATTATAATCAATTATCATTCAAATGTAAGAAGTGTGATGAATGTGGAAATTTTTCTTGATGATTTCTAAAAACACAATATATATAGAAAAAGAATGATAAAAGAGAACAATGGAACCAACCAAAAATAAAAAAGAATACCCCTAACAAAATACAACCACGAAAACAAGAAAACGTAATCTCTCTAGTAAAATATCTCTCTAGTTGAACAAATTTGAGAACCTTGATGTATATAATTGAGAAATTGGTACAAAGCCTATGGTGACACATTTTCTTTTCTAAAGATCACTCTGCACTAAATTGAAATTCAATAATTCTATATAACATGAAATGATGGTCTAGGCCTAAATTTGGCATTTCTAGCTCAATAATTTAATTCTTACAAATTAATACTTGTGGACTTAAAAATATTTAAATGATGGTTGGAAGTTATTTCTTCAAACTAGTAATTAAGTGAATTTGAATGGTGACAATAAGTAATTAATATTTTTTGAACACATTTCATGAATAGGTTGTTCTTCATGCTTTATACCTGGTTATTTTGATACACATGTTTTAACATGGTGATTGCGTCTCTATTTTAACTAGCTAAAAGAAGAAAATTAATCTAACAAAGATTAGAAAGAAATCTCATGAGCTCCATAGTGAAACAGGTTGCTGGGCGGTTCCTAAAACACCATGGATGGAAAGGATCTGCCATCTCTGTGAGAATAGGAACATCGAGGATGAAAACCACTTCCTCTTAGAGTGCCCCGCGTACAACAACATTAGATCTCAGTTTCATAATCTTTGTCACAATACTGAACTTCCTAGCCTTTTACGATGTCAAAAATATAGTGAGCTCGGAAGGCTTCTCTCCAAGCTTTTTGAGCATAGGAATAAAATCTTAAATCAAACTAAATAATTTGTTTCTTTAGGTCCAATAAACCAAAGTTTGGTCCGAGTGGATGTTAACCACCATCATCATCGTCAAAGTAAAAAAATAAGTTAATAAGTAATAAGTAATATATATAATATATATATATATATATATATATATATATATATATAATATATAATATATATATATATTAATTTGAATAAATATTAATTTAAATAAAAAAAAACATAATAGAATTAGAAAAAAGAAAAATATCATTTTTGAAATAAGTTTTTTTTATTTATTATTATTTATTTATTTATTGAATATTAGTATCACAAATATTTGACTTATAATGAACCACATTTTGATAGTAAAATTAGCATAATAAATTTTTATATGATTATATCCATAAAATAAAAGATGAGAAAATTTCAAATCACAAAAGTTTAAAACTCTAAAAACCAAAAATTAAAAATAAAATAAGCGTTACCAGATATTAATATAAATTTACTATACATTTTAAAAATAAATGAACATATAGATAAAAAAAATATATATAATAAATAGATATAAAAATTAAAATAAAACAACATTGTGTTTGTGGTTACCTAATTGTATGTTTATATAAAAATAAATAAATAAAAGTCAAGATATTTTGGGTGAGTGAATTTTATTTAAAAAAATCATTTTTATATTTATATTTTGATGATGATGATGATGGTTAATGTCCGCTGAGACCAAAATTTGGTCTATCAGACCTATAAAAACAAATTATTTATTTTGATTTAAGATTTTATTCCTATGCTCAAAAAGCTTGGAGAGAAGCTTCTCGAGCTCACTATAATTTTGACATTGTAAAAGGCTAGGAAGGTCGGTATTGTAACAAAGATTGTGAAACTGAGATCTAATGTGGTTGTACGCGAGGCACTCTAAAACGAAGTGGTTTTCATCGTCGATGTTCCTATTCTCACATATATGGTAGATCCTTTCCATCCATGGCGTTTTAGGAACTGCCCAATGCCCTATTTCACTATGGAGCTCATGAGAATTCTTTCTAATCTTTGCTATATTAATTTTCTTCTTTGAACTAGTTAAAATAGAGAGAAATTTTTGATCTTCTAGGGTGGGGTTGATGACCTTCTTATAATAACTTAATTTTCTTTTAGCCGCTAAATCTTTCTCACACCACATTTTTTCTTTGAACATAGAAGTAACAATATCTTTAATGTTATTTATGTTTTGCAATGCATCATTCTTGTTGATCTCCCAATAGTTTAACCAGACCCTTGTGTCTTTATGCCACCCCTGATTGAGCCTTAGGTGGTTTTGGCTCGAATTTAAAGCTAGCTTAGGAATTCTATGATCGTCTCTGTTATTGAGTTTGTGCTTGTATAGTAGAAACCTAATCATAGCTAGGCTCTCAATAGGGGAAATACGTGCTTCTATATGGAGAATATGATAGGGTGTATTACTTTTAATTTTCAGGTTATAAGTTATAAAACTCTTCAAGATTTTCTCAATCTTTCTCCTTGTTTCTCTGGAGATGTTGCAACCCCAAACCTCACAGCCATATAAGATAACAGGAGTGAGTAAAGTTTCAAAGAGGAACTTCTTTTTATCCCACATTACGAGGTTTGTTGTTTTATAATTATTTTCAAGACCAAACTAAGCTTTCCACCCCCCATTAATCCTTTTCTTAATGCTATAGTTCCAGTTGAGCTTGTGATGAATATCAATTCCTAGGTACTTGTAAGAATACACTTCAAGTTATTATTGTCATACATAAAATTAGCATAAGTGTCCATCTTGGATTTGATAATCATAAATTTTGTTTTGTCTGTGTTAACAATCATACCCATGGTAGAGCATAAATCTTTAAGAAACATGAGTTGCTTATCAAGATCAGATGGGCACCTTGTCAAAAGAACAATATCATCAGCATAGAGAAGAAGGATGATGACTATCCCAGCTAAGATCGTGCCATCACATCCTACTTCCTCTAAATAGCCTTCAAGCTTATCGATGTAAATGCGAAATAGGGTAGGGGAGAGGGAGCAACCTTGTTTAACTCTGATGTTACACTTAATATCTTTTGACCACCCCTCATTGCTCTTTAGCTTGGCAATTACATTCTTGTATAACCTTATAGCGGTAGCTCTCAACTCGAGAGGAACCTTTAGCTCTTCTAATCTATTCCAAAGGTTGTATCTAGGAATCATATCGAAAGCCTTTCTAAAGTCCACAAAGCAACAAAATAAATTGGATTTATCATTACGACATTCCTCCACAATGATCCTAAGTGTAACGAGGTGGTCTATTGTTGAGTGATGCCTTCTGAAACTTGCTTGGCCTTTAGCCCACTTACCTTCACTTTCAAGCCATATGCTTAACTTCTTTTCCCAAATACTACCATATAACTTGGCTAAGAGAGAGCTGATCATAATTGTTCGATAATTAAAGGGGTTATTTGTATCGGCACTTTTAAAAATAGGGATAATGAGGCTATCAGTCCAAGTTTTAGGGAACCCTTGCCTGACTGCTTGATTGAAAAGCTTGTGGATGTGGGGGATGAGGACAGGGACCTCCAATGTTTAAGATTTTTGCTTGGTAACCTTCAATTTCCTTAGCTTTCCAATTAGCGAGGCGATTAACCCCAAACCTAATGTCTTCTAAAGAGAAAACTTCTTTGGTTGTGAGCAGGGTTTCCAAATTATCCATGACATTTGGAGATTCATAAAGCTTTTTAAGAAATGAATTCCAATCATGAAGAGCAATTTTATTATTATCTTTAGTCTTCCTAGTCAGAATCTGCCTCCAAAATTTCTTAGGAGCTACCTTAGAGAGGTGTAAGAGATTCTCCTGTCATTAACGAATGTGCTACCTCTTTTTCCTTTTAGTTAGGGCTTTGTATATTTTTATCTTGTCCATTTTAAGAGATTCATCAACAACTTCCTTAATTGCTCTCCTCGCATTTTTACAATCTTTGTCATACCAAGGATTGATTTTGCTATTTCTTTTATTATTTGAAACTTCAATTAAGAACATGTTAATAGAATATGAAAGGGTTGTAGTAAAATTATGATAGAGGTCTTCTATGTTGTGTATACTAGATAAAGGAAGCAAATTAGTTTTTAATTCATTTAGAAAGAGATCATTTTTATTTCTATCAAATATTAAGTTCTTTTGGCTGTAAGTATTATTTTCTATGGGAACTCTATGCATGACAAAATTGAGTTATAAGTAAAGGCCTATGATCAGAGTCAAGTTCGTGGTCGTTTAAGATGTCAAAATTTATTATTTTGTTGGATAGTGGGAGATCAGAAATAACATAGTCTACCACGCTGCTACCAAGTCCATGGATGTAGGTCATCTTGCTAGAATTGGGCCAGTTCCTTAGACCATTGCAGATTATGAGATCCTGAGTACTACAAAGCTTGACTAGCTGCAACCCAAACAAATTTTCCCCGAGGTCTTCAGAGCTCGTTTTGTACCTACTAGCCAAAGCAGGGTCTTCCTCTAACCAAAGAGGATTAGGGTTGAAATGATTACTTAGAATAATAGCTTGGTTGTTTGAAGTTCGAGCATTAAAGTCACCTATGAAAAGGATATTACCGTCATTCCTTAGGATAGAAATATCATTCTCTAAACCATTGTAAGGGTTAGTTTTATCTAGATTCTTCTTCTTATAGAAGTTAGAATTGATGGGGGGGAATAACATATTGCTATGTAGGACATTTTATTATTAATGTCTCTAATCTCTATCCAACTGTATTGGTTGTGAGGGTCATTTTTATAAATCCTAGCATGGCTGGAGATGTTCTTCTTCACCGAATGCCCCTATGGGAGGATTGCTTATTCCAGGTAGCCCATAGCATAAAGCCATCTGTTATGAAACCAGCTAAAAAAAAATAGAAAAGATAGATCAACGCCTTAGAATTCAGCCTCTTCGAGGGGGCAACCTCCTTTACATTACATAAATTAACAATTCTTTGATGATACAAATGAAAAGACCTACTTTCTATATATAGGAGTCTAAGGGCTCATAACATAATCAGAGCCGACATAACAATAATAATGTAAGGGCAAAATAATAACAATAGTGGGCTTCTATGGG